>JABXOJ010000040.1:0-149020 GCA_014529505.1 Cryptosporidium felis
TTCTATTTTACTTGTTAGAATATTATTTATCTTTAAATTACCAATTATAATATTCTTAAAATAATCATGTTTCTTTTTTTATATTAATTATACTCTTCATTATTTTCTTTTAAACTTAAAAAATATGTCTCAATTATTACTTTCTAACTCCATATATTTCCTTCCCATCCCCCTGAAATCCTATCTCTAATATACTTCCAACCTCAAATCGTCATATTCCATATCACACATTAAAACTCCTTATAGTCTGAAAATCATATTCATCCCACCTCTCAAACTTATATTTCATTCCTTTATACTCCACCCCTTATCAAAATATTCATCTTCATATTGTAATATATACTGCTATTTTTTTTTTTTTTATTACTTCAAACCCTTATATCCAATAATTTAATAATCTACATTCCCAGTTTTTTTTTTAAATCATCCTGTCACTCCTTACTAACATCATTCTTTCAAAATTATATTCTTCCCTCATTTATTCCCAATAAAATATTCATCTCTCATATTATTTTTATATTACCCCATTTCTAATATCAACCCCTTTTGACCTAAATATTACCCATTTCAAAAGTAATTATTTCCTTTTCCTACAAAAATAAATTAAAAGAAAAACCCACCATACTTACCCATATTCTATTCCATTTACTATCATCTCAATTAAATCATTTTCTCACACTATTTAAAGTCAATTATCGACATTCACCGTTACCGCCCACTATACTCATTTCTTTTATCGTCAAGTCATCATCTTTAATCTACATTCAACATCATATTTTCAAAAAAAAAAAAACCATCAATTCATTAATAATTACTCTCATTACACTCCCCATCCTCCAAAACTAACCAAACCAAACCAAACCAAACTAAATGAAACTCTTTCCAATATTTATTTATATTCATATTCTTATCTTTATATCACTACATACCCCATCCTACGCTGAATACTTCCCAGATTTCACATACTCTATTCTACCATACAATCAATACTTCAATAATAAAACAATCAAAGTTGAACAAGTCTCAACCATATCCAAAGGAACCCTCTTTCATGGTGATGATAAATTCCTTCTCGTCATGATACAAGAAAAAAACAACCAACAATACTATCCCTTCACCGGTACATTCTCCATCACCAAAGACTGTCAATCCCTAAAAATCATATTCTACGACATCAATGAAACCTCTTTCGTCCTTACTACTCTATCTTGTAACAACAGAGTCCGTATATTCGGAAAGTTTGGAAAAATTCACTTCATCCCAAGTATTAATCACACCCAACAAAATCACTCTATATTCAAAAGAAAAAAATTCAAACAAATCAAAATCAAACTCGTCATTCGAATCCAAAAATACAAAATCTCCAAAGCTCCTCGTCTCTCAACCACCCTCCAAAAATTCCACCCCAATCTTATTCCTAAAAATTTTAACCCTGAAACTGACCAAATTTACCCCAAAATACATTCTCAACTCACATTCAAAGGCTACATTAATACCTCCAATAAAAATCTAATCTCCTCATCCAAAATTACTCCTGAATTCTCATTTGCTATATTTAAATCCCAACACTTTAACTACGCCTTCCCTATTCATCAAAACTGTCAATGCATCTTTAACACAATTAAAAACGAAACTCTTGACTGTAACTGTTCTTCTACCAATTATTCCTATGATATCAGAAATGGAATCCTCCATTTCCAAGATATAAAAATTCTTACAAACAATATCGGAGGCTTGAGAGTAATTATCACAAAAACATTAGATACCCTAATTCAAAATGTTAATCAAGCACTCCATATAATTGACCAACTTAATTCCAACAATAATTATTCAACTGTAAATACTAATAATATAACTCTCTCAGCTTAAACATTCAAGAAAAAAAAAAAAAAAAGAAGTTAATAAATAACTAAATTAATGATTGTCACTAGTATTCATATTTATTTTTATGAGTACTTGTTTATAATTTATTATCTACCAAATTTTCTTTTTTTTTCTCTTGATTTATCCCAACCTCGCGATAAACGATTTCTTAAAATCCTATTTTTATCAAACCAATAAAACATCATAATTGAGCAAATCTTCAAAACTTTAATCTCATTCAAAAGAAAATATTTATATTGCCTTTCCAATTAAAAAAAAACTTAAATTCAATTTTATTATCTGTTTGATCCTCAAACAGGATTTAGAATGAAAATTAGGATCAAATTCGAGATTAGAACTGGATCTAGAGAGACCGAAAATGTTATTAAAACTATTATTGAGGTACAAAGTTCACATTCCTAGACATTATAAGTATTTTTTTTTTTGGATTAACTACACAGTACCAAAAATTGTGATTTCTTTGGATTACCTTGATTTGTGGAAAGTGTAATTTGGAAGCAATTTAGAATAAGAACTTATAGAAAAAAGATCATAGATTATGATTTAAAGTACTCTAATTGAAAGATTGACTTTCAGGAATACAAGAACAAGCTCCTAACGCATTCCCGTTGCCACTTCCATCCTCATAGCCGTTACCATTTACCCTGTGGTAGTTTGAAAATTAGCAACTATATCCACATTCACTTTCACCCACTTACCCTTGTTTTACCCTTATCTTCCTCATTTCCGTGATTTCTTCAATTGCCCTTATCTCCACTTCCGCCTCCATAAAAACTTCGTAGTTACATTCATACCTATTTCCAGAACCTTCTCCGGAGTCATTTGAATTAATTTCTATCAATTCTCCAAGTGAAAAAGGAAAGAGTGTCTATTGAATCTGGGTCCGAAGTTTCAAGTCTTATTGATTCTTCAGGATCTTCATTTTATCTTGACTATTCCTCTTACCTCTGCCATTGGGAAAATTTCAATTTTTTCTAAAATGTTCTGAATTACTTCCAGAATATCTGTTCCTTAAAGCCATTTCTTTTATCCATACTCGTATTTCTCATTTTCATCTTTTTTTTTTTTTTGCACTCTTCTTTCATCATTCCAGTTTTCATTATTAAATCAACATTCCTTTCATTTTCCTCGTTATTTTCCTTACCTCTTTTTGTAACTCCCACTGCTGAGTCTATTCTCTTGATTATTTTCGCCAGTCTCTTTATTTTCAGAACGCTATAATTCTCGCCTATTCACTTATGTCACCATTTTATTCTTGCCTCACAGTTCATATCTCTATTTTTCTTATTTCTCTATTCTAAGAAATACAATTTTCTCCTTCCCACTTTTTTCTCAAAACCAGATTAGTGTTTGAATCAACACAAGGAAATGAATTGCCACCTATTCATCCCCAATATTTTAATCATCGGCAAAACTAAATTATTTCACCATGGGTAGGCATTAAAGTTACGAGGTAAAAAACGATAATTTTATTAAAATATGGTCTATAAGTAATATTTTCCTGAATCCATTTCATCCTAGCCAGTTAAGCAAAAAATATTCAAAATTACGGTAATATTAAGGTCTTACATTTTGAGTCCTGAAAGTCATCCATATAGCCATAATCATTCATATTCAAATAGGAATTGGTAATTACAATTATTATGTGCCAATATTACATTTTGCAGTGAATTAATTCCTCATATTTCCCCTTATTCTTTTTCTTGCCTCGAAGTCCCATAGTAATTCACTCAGTAACTTGCGGATTTTTACTTAAGCACAACTCTCAAAGTTGTAAATAAATAGGTTTTATCTGATTTTGAAATTCAAATATTCACCTGAAATAAAGTTCTATTATAATTAAAAATGTAATTATCCTCCAGTAAATTTTGTTCCATGCCTAAGATCCGAATTCTCTTAATAATCGCTGGAGTTCAAAATAAACGATGTAGCCAAACCCTTTGTAAAAAAAATTTAAAAATCTGAATTCCTAATTTCAAGCACAAATATTCAATAAACAAATTACTTCAGTTGGAATCCCATTTCAATTCACTCGTTATTAACTCAAAAGTGATAGATTAATGCACACTATTAGCCAAGTGCTGAAAAAAAAAAAAAAAAAATCGTATAAAAATAAAATCTTCAAACTTCCAATCGAAAATTGAAAATTCAATGGTCAATATAATTTATCTTCATATAACAAACACTACATTAGAGTGCAAATATAGATGTGAAGCATTTCCAAAATATTGGAATACTCGTAATCATTAAATATCGACAAAGGAAACCAAGCAAGCACCATAAATGAACGAAAAGACGAACTTTCAAAGAATCAAGGTGAACTAAAATTCGCTTTAATTTTGGTGATCTACAATATTGATAATTATTGGTGCCTTGTTTGCATGCAATACTGCGTGTGTCTGTAATAAATTCTGCATGCTAAATACCGGTATAAAAAATTTTAATTTTTATTACTGCTTTCACCGTCTTTTGACTTTAAGCCTCGATCAATAATTTATTTTCTTACATTCTATCGTTTAATTTCACAGGTCATCCGATTGTGAAATTCAAATTTTCTATTCCAACATTTTCGACTTGCTTCACCGAGAACAAATTATTAAAAATGGGTGTCATGCCGAGTAACTGCATAATAGATCCAAGCACTCAAACTCATGAGTGTTTGGCACCAGAAGTAATATTCAAAAACCCGACCCAAGAGCTATTTCAAACTTATCTCGTTAGTGCAGCCCCAAATGCTGCTACTTTAAAGATCACTTACAACTTTGAGTGTTTAGTGAAAGAAGAAAAGTATCAAGGATCCGTAGAATGTAACTCAACAAATAATCAAGTTGTTGTTAAATGTGGAAATGATTCTCGTAAGTTTAATATTGAAACTTGATAATTACCCAAAATTCATAATTTTTAGACGAAATCTCCTTAACATCGGTCGGATTACTCAGTTTCATCACAAGATCTAGGTGTTCACTTACTTTTGATTTCCACAAGGAGGGATTACAACTGTTTGCTGTAAGTTTTACTAATCAATTCTCATCTTGAATTCAATGTTTCACTTAAATTTAGTACAATAACCCAAAGAAGAGTCTATTCTTTACGAACAAATTCACTGCAACACCAGCAACAATAAAAACAGATCAAAGTTCGAATATAACTTGGTCGTTGGAGGATCGAAATAAATATGGTAAGTTTAAAAATCCTCAAATTGGAACTAATAATGAACCTTGTTCTAGAATTGAGTGGCTCATCCAGTTCGAACTCAAGTTCAAATAAACCAAAAGATAAGGTCGAGCATGATCTCGAAATCAGAGAAAGGCTAAATTCCTGATTCCTTCTTCAAGTTAAAAATCTCTCTTAATGCTAACTTTTTTTGATTAGTGATTCAAGAATAATAATTTCTAATCAACCAATACCTGATTTATAGAATTTATTAGGCTACTCCTAATCATGATATTTGAAGTTGGAATTTGATGAATAATAGTGACTCATTTTGAAGTGTTCTTCGGTTCTATGTTTTCCAGTGAAAAATAATTTTTAAGCTAAAGAAATATTCGTAGTAATTAATGCTCAAATGTCATATAAAGGGAAATTAACTTAGTAATTTAAAATATTCCATTATTTCCTCACATTAAAGTAGTTAATTAAATATTGCAAATCGTTTCATTCTTAAGATTGGTAAACAAATTTCTAATTTTGTTTTTAAGCTGGCTATTTTACTTCCATTTCTTTTTGAAGAAAATATATAATAATTCTCTATTAAGGAATGACAAAAATGTTTTTAAATCCTTGATACATTACATTAATAGCCCAAACTCAATTTGTTTGTGAAATGAAACTAAATCTAAAAATTAATTATTTATTGAACCAATTTGTCTCTTTAAAAATGAACATTCATTTTATTGAAAAAGATTTCTATGGGAATCAATAAACTGCTTGACCCGGGCTAAACATAAAAGTTCTATTCAATTGTATCTAGAATCAATAGCTGATGAAATAGAAGATCAGTGTTCAATTTTGTTTATAACAAAATATTGATCTTAGTTACTTGCTATCTTTGGCTTGCCGCCAAAAGAAAGTCAGTTTTTAAAATAAGATTTTGTAATTCTCGATATTTTCTCTTATTCTCCATACATTCGTTAAATCTAACCTTCATCTCGGTTAAATCAACATTGTGAGACATTTTCATTCTCCGTATAATCTTTTCAAAAATAGCCTCATCGTAGATGATTCTTGCCATAGTCTGATCTAAATCTCTTGTATACTTATTGACCATCATAACTATGTCAATTGCTAAAAAAACTTCAACTGCTAAATTTAATATCGAACCAAAAAAGAATAATAAGTTTTCAATGGTTAACCTTAAATTAATTAGATACATTTCCAGTAATGATAAACAAAAGGTGTAACCAAATTCTATACTTGAGAAATTAGTGAAATCGAGTGGATACAATAGATTTCCGATTTGAGTTGGAAGATTTTCATGTGAAGAATATTCCAAGATATAACTTTTGGAGAGTTGAATTATTTTTTTTACCTCCTGACCACCTAAACTCTGAATTTTAACACCCATCTCATTTATATTAAGCATTACTTCATCAAGAGCTTGAGGGTATGACTTTTGTGATAATTCTCCAAAAGAGCAAATTAGTAGGAAAAGTAAATAATGCCCTCTAAAAAAGCTGGAGGCTGTATAAAATATCAAAATGAGAATTGAAATCGATTTTTTTATATGATTGCAGTCTAGTAACCATCTATATTTATACAGATTTCCGAATTGTTTAACTGAACTCACTTCCCGAGAATTAAAACCCGGATATAGGACCTTTTTTTTTTATCGAATTTACTTTGAAACAGCTTTGCCAACTTGTATTCCACTCCCACCAATAAATAACTCCTGTTATCCCAAACCTCAAAGATAACTGTTAATATTGAACTGTACTTTTTCATTTCGTGAGTATTTTGCCAAAAATCGGAATGGATTAGTTTTTTAAAGTTTAAGTAAATTGCTCCGTATTCAAGTATAACGAGAAAGGAGATATGATATTCAAGTAACTCCATGAGTAGTTTCTTTGGATCAAGTTGAACGGTTGAAGTTGGAGTTTGAGTTGAAACTGGGAGTGGGGGGGCCACCTCTGGAATCAGAATTGGACTCACAGCTGAGCCATCTTGGTTTTCGGTAGTACCGGTATCAGACTCACCCGTATTTCTACTCCAGACCCTTCTTATCCTTCTATATACAGACCTTAAACAACCAACACATCCCATTCTTTCATTTTGTTCATCGGCTATTAATATCTCATTTACTCGAGTATTCGAGTTCGAAGTTTCCATGTTTTGAATATTGTGGACAGAAACGTCCGAATTTTCTTCACAACTGGCAGAAATAATTCCTCGATTTGTCAAACCTGAAATGAATATTATGTAAATAATTATTAAAACTAAAGCTTTCAAATTATTCATTTTCTTTAATTTTAAAGTAATTGTGTGTAATTAAAAGGACTTTTTCCTCACTCTCCGTGTGGAAGATTTCATTCCTTTTCCAAAAAAAAAGCCATTATAAAAATAAATAGAGAAAATTTTAAAGATTCTTGACTTCACATTAATAAATACGAAAGTCATTTAATGATCCTCTATCCTGGTCTTATCTCTAATTTATTCTTGTCAGAATATTTGTTAAATTTATTCATTTCGAATCATTTAAGAAAATTAAACCAAAATAATATTATTTGTATGTTGAATAAAGAAATAGTAATAAACAGTAACTGCTATTTATCCTGAAAGTCTAACCTTTATTTTTACCTTTTTTTTGACAGTCAATACTGTATGAATTATCAAATTACATCTTTTTTTCATAATAAAAAAAAGTTGTCTCTCCCATAATGCTTTGTAATCAGTGAATTTGTTTACTTATTTCAAGAAATCATATATTATAGGTAATAAGTGCATTTGAAATTGCATTTAATATTATTTCACACTTTTTTATAGATAAAAGTGTGAAATACCCGAGCAAATAAGATTCAAAGTAAATAAGTACACTAAATGTTTTTTTTATCGATTGAAACAAAGAATGAGATAAGAAAGCTTAATAACAGAGTTTTTTAAGATGATCAACTTCAAATATGTAATTAGTAGATTCAATAATCTACAAAATGTATTTTGAAACCTATAATTGAGTGTAATTCACAATAATTTCTTGAAAAGAAAGGGTGACTTTGAAGATAAATACTTTCTCCTGAATTCGATAACAAATACAAAATTCTCAAACGGAAAACTCTTGAGCTCTATTGATTTATTGATTTTCATTTTACCATAAGTAATCTTCCGTATTGATTCCAATTACTTTCTCGAATTGAGATTTAGCTTTCAAATATTCATTTTCAGTATTTATTGAATTCTAATTGAAGTTATCTCACAAAAGAAAAAATCCGTAAAACAGCCAAAAAGTAATCAACCCTTGAAACTTATTTTTTCAAAAATGAACATTTTGAACATTCATCACTCTTTCCAAAGGATTCTTGGATTTCGCATTTTATTGAGACAGGGAATAGGTGTAATAATTATAAATACCAAAAATATTGAATATTCTCATTGAATAATTAAACATGACTTTCATTCATTTAGTTACATTCAATCGATAAATTTATCTTTTGAAACGTGAATTTATAACGTATAATGCTTTGTAATAATCACGCCGTCCAACAACAAAAGTTAAAATACGAATATTTTTCATTAATTCGATTTTACTTCGAGCTTTATTAAAGTTTACCTTTGATAGAACTGTAAAAATAAAGTTCCTTCAATAATCTATTCTCGTATTATGACAGGTCAATAGAATTAATAAATTTCGGTTCTTACATAAAAGAGTACTTGGATCTCAACGCTATTTTCTCTTTTTTTGAACCTTCCTTACCCGACTTTTTCTGGTAGTCTGTTCTTAATACAACTTTTTTAAATTCATCGTTATCTTCTTTTAGTTTTAAACATTCCGCAAATCTTCCTCTAAGGTTACTTAGATCAACGTTATGCATTATCAACATTGAAGACTTGATTTTCTCGGACACATTTGAATCAAATAGAATAATAGCTGCCATTTCAGCCAAACTGCTCACAGAATAAACAAGTCCCTTGAGTATCTCAAAGGCCAATAGTATTTCCGGAGGGGTACCCATTCTAGATGAAAGAAATATTAAAAGGCTCTCGAGACTAATATCTCGTGAAGTAACCAAAGACAATTCTAAGGCTGAAATGCATAACTTTAAACCAAATTCTTCGCCATTAATATGGGTTACGAACAAAGGATGTTTCAACGGTGCAGCTCGAACCCCAAAAAAAAGTTTGGGAGTAGTTTGCATCTCATTTCCTAAGTGAACCAATAATCTCCAAGTTGTATCTGTTGAAATACCCTTTATAAGAGAAGAATTCCTGGTATTTGTTAAAATGCTTTGAACTCTTTTCTCAAAATTTGAATCAGATATAATTTTAATTGAACATATTAATAAATATAACAGAAGTACATTGAATAATTCTGTGAATTTGTCTTCAAATAACAAAATTATCAATGCAAGAGTTGCCTGTGGGTTCAAACAGTCAAAGTGAATTAAGTGGTTTTTTATTAACTGTGAAGTCGTTAAAACTTCATCACTGAGGTTATAGGTTGCTTGCACCTCACGCTTGTAGCTTCCAGAGTTTGAGATAAGAAATCTTACAACAGCATTTTCCGTATTCTCCCCACTAGAGCTATTCCAATAATGTACCATACTTTTCAAAATTGATCTTTTGTGTTCTTCAATTTTATGGGTATTAAGCCAATAGCTAGATATAAACAATTGTTTCAATCCAAATAAAACAACATCAAATTCAACTAAAATTAGCAATATTGCATTTTGGAGTAAAAAAATACACAATAATCTGGCCAGTCTGTCTGACATACTTGGAGGTTTTTTTGCAGCCATCAATTTCAATTTTTCCTCTCTTCGAATACCCAGTGAACAACAAGGAGCCCTATTTTCACCAGAGGCTTCAAGTCCTGATAAATATGGGTTCTGTCCCAACTCTTCAGAGGGCTTTGCTTCCGTTCCACCTGACTCAGATGCTTTTTCTACATTTTCAGAGCTACTCCCAGGAATCTCAGAATTGACTTGAGAAAAATATATGAAAAAAACAAAAACAAGATATTTAAACTTCATTTGGTTTAAATCATTCAAACAGTATTTCTAGAAATTTTCCTAAGTTGCGCGCAGAGCTGTGTGAAATTAAAAAAATTAGGAATACTCGTTCATATCATTAGGAAACTTCAAATAAAGATGACACAAAGTTCCGTAATATACACAGTTAAAAATCGAGAATTAGCATTAAGAAATAAAAAATATAACTCCCATACATTTAAATTTCGTACATCAATAAGCCCTTAATAATGGTTTATATCTGTAGTTTCAAGGTTTGTGTTAGAAAATAGAATCCATTAACAAAATATAAGTTATTTTTGAGCCTTTGAATAAGCTTTCAAAGAAAAATATGATCGATGGAACCATTTTTTTCAAGAAAAAGTTATATAAATCCCTCAGAATCCTTCATGGTGCAGGTCGTTTGAATCTTGTTACTCCAATTAAGTATTGAATACCAAGTTACTACTATTGACGTAAAAACACCGGAAATAATTAGAAGTAGATCAATTATAATGAATCTAATTCTGAGCTCCTTTCTGAATATTATAAGATGAAATAGTGCAGGGAGGAATATATTTAATGGAACACAGAATAGCCCACCGATCAAGTTAATTAAATTGCCAAGTGAATCATGGAGAATATATCCCAGAAAAACAATGAATACACAACAAGCCATCATATAGATAGATGGAAACAGGTTTTCTTTGTGAAGTTGTAGTTTATTTTTCGTTTTAAGATGTTCTGAATTAATATTAAAATCACAGCAATCAAGAATGTAATTATCTCCTGAAGATTTCTGAGAACCACTTTTCGGAGTGTCACATATTACTTCTTCTATTGAAGAACTCACAGGCTCAGAAAGCCGATTTTCTTCAGTTGAAATGGTTGAGTGGCTCTGAATGATTGATTTCATTTGACTTTTCATAAATTCCTGCATTTCAATTTCCGAATTAGAGTTTGCATTACTTGCCAAACACGAATATTTTGCAAAAATTTCCTTCATAGGAAATATCATCAGAGGTAGGGAAAGAAGAACGCTCAAAGAATAAAGAATTTTGCCTCCCATTGCTATTGGCGTAAAGGGGAGGTTTAGGGTAATTGCAGGAAGAGTTTCTTGGCCATATGCAAATGCACAGAGATAAGTAAAGGCGAGGGCAAATACAAAAACAATGAATATGGCCAATAAATAGACCCAGGTAAAGAATTTTCTTTCACGTTTGTTATTGATTGAAACGTAGTATGAAAGTGTAACAGGAGCGCAGACCCACAAGTAAGCAGCAGTCCCTACAAAACCAGGAATATTGCTAAGTTCAGAAAATGCGGGAACATTTAAAAGTATGTTTTTGGATTGGTTTTTGATAATAGTTCTGAAAGATTGTACGAGAACCAATGCTATTGCAGAGATAAGGGCCAAGTTGGATATTAGTATAACTATCGCAAGGGACTGAATTCTTCTTGCAGAAACTAGCGGTAAATATACAACTAACTGAAGAAATGTAATAAGGGCCGTTTTGTAATTAAGGTAATCCTGGGAACAATTGTATATTCCTGCAATAATGTCCTGAATGTTATTGGTTACGAATGTTGCATATATTGAGCCAAACGAGATTGCTGTTGAGATTATTGAAAACTCCAACAAAATTCTACCGGGCCTCCCCATTGCTTTAGTTGCAATATTAGAATAGTTTCCGTCTACCTTGTCTGCACATTGCATTAAGAGGAAAGTTGAAACTACATTCAAAATCCAGTAATAAAGCATTATCAGTGCGCTAAAAACGTAACCTGTATTTACAACACCTCTTGGCGAAAATAAAATCCCTGTTCCAATTGCTGCCTTAAAAACGGTTATAAAGCCAATTCCCATATGGATCAACTCAATTTTTGAGAATTCAAATCGCCCCACTTTTAATTCTTTCTCATCCTCCTCACCAATGCTTCCTATTTCAACTTGATCCACATCTTTTAATTTCTCCAGTTTAGAGTTAGAAACGCTCATCTAGATTAATAGGTATACCCTTTTCTCTACTCTTGACACCGACAAAAACTCGTAAATATAGTTCGGAGTCTTCTTTTTCTCTGCCTCTACACATCTATTTATGTAGTTGATGTTTAACAGCTCGTTGTGCAATAAATAATTTGCAATACAGCGCGAGCCAGTACAGATGCCCATGTCTATAATTGAAGGCAATTAAGATTAAATGACTTTAAAGCTATTAAATAAATAATTACGAATGCGATTTTTCTAACACAATTCATTAATCTCTAGTATAGAGAACCTTTTACAACAATTGGGTTATAGGACACCTTTGAACCTAATCCACCCAAAGTCGCGAATTAATTAATCCTTCCGACACTCCAGAAGAAAAGGAGAGCATTCAGATCTCAGTAAATATACACCCTAGAATCGGTCAGAGTGAACCGAACTAACTTAATTTAAGCGATTTACTCATGATCCTTACAAGGTCTGTAGGACTCTCATTCCCAATTTCCAATTCAAACGTTTCACGTCCCCTCTTGCAAAGCGCTGCCAACCTTCCAGTAAGGAATTCAGAACCATTCACTGCCGAACCTTCGATTTCTTCTCGATCTTCAGCCACATCTGTTTTTAAATCAGAAAACTCGTCCCTTTCGAAATAACTCTCTGTGTCACTGTCATTTCCATACACACTAATACAATCAAATGTCAGATCAAAACTACCACCTTTTGTCTCTCCCCTCGATGCCCCTGTACTCAAAATACTATCTCTTAGCCCCCCAACATGTTTTGGGGTCACTAAATTTCGCATCTCCACTGAAGACCTCGGAAAATTTAATAAAAGTAACTTTAGATCTTTTTCATCGATGTTTTCCCGGAAATCCTCGGCGGTACATTCGCAAAATTCTTTATTCCAGCCCTTTTCTTCACTAAATTTGAAGTTTATTTGTTTACGTGCTTTACGTGGATCTGGAGCAAATATTATTGTTTCATCGTCGACGACTTTAGGACGCCTTGGAGTATAAATCGATATCCTTTCAAGTTCCTCCATAGTTACAGAAACTGCTAGGATTCCTGCTTCAAATAAGGTTAAACTAAGTTCCAGTCTATTGACCTTAATTAAAATTAGCCAGTAATACTTTATCTGTCCAAGCCTTCGGGTCTTGCTTTCATCTCATTAGAAATCCCCTTCTGATCTTAAAATTGGTAATACAAACCCCTATTGTTCCAAAGTTCAGTTTTGTATTTTGATTTACACATTCTTAAGTTGCCACTTGCAAAAATTATGCAGACTATGTGGGGCGAATTTGGCGCCACATGTGTGGGGTTAGTGGTCAGCATAATCTAAATATTTGCGGACAGGTCAAACAATCCGAGAGTAAATGATTTGGGTTTATCAGAACGAATTGCCCTTTTTCTCTTAAATCGAATTACTTCACTTGACGAATTATTCTATTTTTGTTGCAAGGGTTCTTGTGTGAATAACAGTGTGTTTGAGAATTATATTTTGAATCACACGCATTGGGCAATTTTCATCCTCTATTCGACGTATTGTAATTTTTCTACTAATAAGTACCTTTTTTGGCTGGCCTTCAGTTGTCAGAGAAGACACCGAAATACGTGAAACTGGATGAACAGTGGGGACGTATTCGTTGATGCGATCTAAACAGAAAGGTTGAGACGAATCCAGCAGTAGTTGCTGCGTCTCGCGGAATAAGAAATGAATTCTATCACAAGGTTTTATAGTTTAGGCTCTGTTCCGAATTCCGAGATGGACCGGTATTTGTCCTTAAGAAGATAAATAAATAAAACCTAGTTGTGATGCCTTTTTGCCGTGTACTATATAATTATGGCCTTGATAAAGTTATTCTGAGCTTGGTAATCAGTATAGTCCCCATTTTTCTGGTCCCAAAGTGGCCACTCATAATCATCATCTTTTGAATCCACCAGCATTTCTTTCAATCTGAGTTTTATCAGCTCGACATCACCTTCTGTTGGTTCCTTGAGTTTATTAATTTGATTCCTATTTAATTTAGTATCCTCATTTGGAAAATCTGAGTTCGTTGATCTTAAAATAGAGAGCCATTCCAAATCAAGGTAAATTGATATCTTTTTGGCCTTACTTGGAATTTCAAAGCACCTAATAGCTGAACTAGAGTTCTTAAATTTGTCCATTGCTCTAAACTCTGAAGAATACAAATTGTTTTCAAATTTAATAGATGCATCAAAGAAACAGTGGTGGTGACCTGAAAACCAAAATGATGGTCTCAAATTTTCAATTAACTTTAAACAGTCTGGAATACCAAGTCTTCCAGATTCGATATCATCTTTAAGATATGGCTTTCTTTTTAGTAGGTAGTTTAAATTCCCAAATCTCTCAATTCCATTTGGCCAGTCATGCGAAATCATTATATCAACCTTTCTAGGCTCATTCAGGTCCAAATATTTTGGTATCATTTCTTTTAGGAAAAGTAGTTTTTGGATTTCAAAGTATCTAATATGGTACCAACTTCTTTTACTTTCCTCTGTGAAAGGTTTCGACTCGTAATAACCTCTATAGTAGTCATAATTCTTATAAATACCGGATATACCTGCAATTCGGATATCACCAACTTTGATTGTACCTGAACTGCCCATGTAGAAAATATTGGGGGCCACCCATCCTCCATAATAAAGAGGAATTAGAACGTTCGGAACTTCGTGATTTCCACCAATGAATATAGTTAGTTTCGGTGCAATTTTGATACCTTCAAAATATTCCCAAAAGTCACCTTTTTTTGCTCTGTGAGACTTAACTGCCATATCCTCTAAATCCTCATTATTCCTTATAGTCTGCATATCCCCACAACAGATTATCAAGTCCACAGTTTCATTATTTTCTTTTTCATATTTTTCCACCTCACTGAACAGTCTATTTAACTCGCCATGGCAACAACCAAGCACAGCAATCTAGAAATAATTGGTATATCAAATTAGAATGTTGTGTTTTGCAAACCTACCTTCATTTTTTGAGTTTAGCCTCTTACCTTGAAGTACATTCTTGAATTATGCAAAGCATTCGAGGCGCCGATTCGTTTTTTTTTTTCTTAATTCATCAAGCGTTCTAAGTTGGTTTAAATATTGAAAAGTAAAATATGTCCGATGACACCTTTGATATTGAAAAATTAGAATTTGGAAAGGGTATGTTATCATATCGTGCGTCGAATTAGTTCCTCTCCGGGGTTATGAACTTTTGGTTAATTTGGATGACAGAAACCAATGGTTGAGTAAAAGAGGTCTTCTTTCACGCGATTAACTTGCATACGTAATAGAATTCATAATTCTATTGCATTTGCTTGTATTTTAGTGCTAATTTCTCCGCTTGTTTTTAGAACTTAATGGAATAAAGTGCTTAAATTTGAGCGAGCTAAGATTACTACTTGAAGACAGAATGAGAACTTACTCTTCTGGATCGGATGAGGCTCATGCATTAATAAAATCATCTTATGAATACTCTTGTAAATTTGGGAAGATAAGGAATAGAGCATCTGTAATGTTAATTAGAGAGTAAGTCCATCCGGCTCATTTTAATCAATATTTTGATATTTTTTTAGAGCTCTAGATGAAACAACTAAATTGCACGAATTTGAAATTGCATCTTTGGTTAATCTACTCCCTAGGACTCCAGACGAGGCAAAGGTAAGTGCACCAAATCTACTTAAAATTACGATTCACTGTATCATTCAGAGCCTGATACCGTCACTTTCTAGATTACCAAATGACAATATAGAACGCATTATTATCAACTTAGAAAGCCACAGAACATACTCTACATAGAAATATAGTGATTAAAACGTTAAATTAGGTACTAGTATAATGATCTATAATCCAAATCTATAGTGGGCTATTCTTTAAAGGAAAAAACTTCTCTTCTATAACCGCTTCTTTAACCTAAGATAATCTGTATACTTCAAAATTGAAGTCCATATACCAAATAAATACGGGATAATTGCAGGTCAGAGTAACTATGACAGCTGGCATTGTAATTACTTCCAGGGGTTACTTTAGTACAAAGAGTTCAAAACGAACATATGTTGAACTAGAGTAAAACTCTCATCATTCCTGAATCTAGGCCCGTTCTTGGTGGAAACCTATCCTATTTCAAAAGAGAATAGTTTATTTCTGCTTCCTTTCAGTTATAGCTGACCATTTCAATTTAAAGACGGGGACAGGCGCCAACAAAGTCCCGCTACGGAATGCATTTAATGTGAAAACATGCCATAATAACACTGTAATCTAATTAGGGAAATAAAAAAGGTTGGAAATGACAAGCTAATTTGTGAAGGAGATATTTGTTCAACCAGAGATTGGCATACAACCTTTATTCGAATATTCCAACTAATTGGTCACTTTATGCAGTGTGTTTTGAATTTATTCATCAAGGAAACAATAAGTGATGATTACGAAAAATGTAATTCGAGGAATTGATAGTAAATATACGGAGGAATCTAGACTTTGTTTAATTGAGGAATTTGAGTTGAAAAGTCTTGTTGTGTTTAATGACGGAGGAATCGAATTTTTAAGTGATAAGCAGAATTATAAACCGATGCATAGCAGGAGAGAAATTCAATCAAAAAGAAACAGAATAAATCAATTCAGAAAGAATATATTGATTTCACCAGATAATACTCACGTTCTGACCAATATTAAAGATTCTGGGGCTTACTTCTATTACGGAGAAACAATTGATAATAAACGACATGGGTGGGGATTTCTAGCAGACAAAAACGGAATCATGTATGAAGGAATGTGGTATCTAGATAGAGTAGCTGGTTGGTATCTCTTATACTGCAGTTTTATGGTTGAATTTGGATATTTAGATCATTTTTTTATTGGAAGAGGCTTCCATAGGTCACAAATATTTTGTAGCAAAGAAACTGAGATTATTTTGAGTGATAGATTTTCTGTAAGTAATGATGGCTTTTCAAATAAGTATTTTGAACTTAATAATTACCTAAACACTTACTTATCCGAAAATTGCATTGATTCTCGGACAAATTCAGAGTATAGCATTGAGAATTTTGGCGTCAAACTTTTTCAAAAGGTGGTAATAGATAATGGTGCATTATATCAAAACAAAACTCCCAGACAACTTCAGAAATCCTCTTCTGGCTATTTATTTCATTCGAATGATGAAGGCAAAATAATTCATGACTTTACTCATTTTGGGGACCAAAATCTTTCATTTAGCAATGAGACAGATAATAGAAAGGCAGATCATTGGAATGACACAAAAACCGAATATGACGTCTCAAATATAATAACAGATAAACCGCATTTAAATTACGATGGAAAGCAATTAAGTTTGAGTTTCACGAAAGAAAATTGTGGAGATAGTCCTTATAGTAGTCAAACGTTTAATATACTTCATTCCTTACCAATATTTGCAAGAGATTGCAGTAAGTGGAGTACTGATACAATTTCATTGATTCTCTCTTCATCTGGTCTGGTCTTTGAAGCGATGATTTTTAAGAAAAATAAGTTTACTGGATCGGAAATTCCCATGTTATCTGACCATTATTTAAAAGAAATAGGTGTTTCGGACCAGTATTCAAGAAAGTTTATATTGAAACTTTTTAGGCAGATATGGGGATTTATTGATTATATGGATTTGTCACTCAAAGAAAATCTTAAATTGAGAAATTTTGCTTCACTTAAGTATATAAATTCATCTAAAATAGAATTTGAAAATTTTGTATCTGGAAACAGACATTGTTTTATTTTAGATGGATATTTAAATCAAGAAAAAATAATTTGCAAAGTTTACGCATTTAGTGTTGAAAATTACGATATTGTTAGTCACTTAAATTTTAAAAATAACTGTGAAAAGGATCAAAGCAACCTATTGGATTACAACTTTGATGATTTAAAAGAAACAAACGACCAAGGCCAGGAGAAGAATGGAGTGTTTCCCGTTTTCTATATATATAAATATAGAAGGGAGTTGGTTTCATTAGAAAATTTATGTAAATATACCCCAACTCCGGTGAAGATGAGGAATTGGGAGGGAAGAATTCTCAATTATTTAGGGCCACACCCAAATATTGTGAGATGTATTGGAATTACTCAAATTCAAAAAGGCTGCGAAGCTTTATTATTAGAGAACTGCGAAGGGGGGAGCATGGATAAGTATTTGTTCAGTAGCAATACTGGAGGGTTGAATAAAGTGGATTCAAAGTTCTCGGCAGACAGAATAGAAATGCTTTCCTGGTTGAGAGATATTGCAAATGGGATGCATCATGCACACGAGTTAGGGATTTTGCATAGAGACCTAAAGCTTAGTAATTACTTTATTTCGACGGCAGGAGGAAAGAAGGTCGGAAAGGTTGGAGATTTTGGTATTGCTGTTTCAATTGATCCAATACTTGGATATACAACTTTAACAGAGTATGGAAACGCCTATTATGCCGCTCCGGAGGTGATAAGAAAGGAGGGTTTTTTTAAGGAAAGTGATGTATGGTCATTCGGAATAAGTATGTTGGAAGTTCTTGAAAAGTCCCTTGTTTTTGATGGCTTTACCCCCGGCCTTGCAATGGTTATAAACGCGGGTAATATAGAGACTTTTTATAAGATCTCATCAAATGTTCCTTTTCATTTGCAGAAACTACTTAGTACAATACTAAGTCCAAATATGAAACTAAGGCCATCGTTCCAATTCATCTCTTCCGAAATTTCAAGAATAATTGAAAATTCAGAAGAGTCATTTTTACGTAATTTATATGACTTCCATGCATACTAGTATTCACTCAAATATGCTGGCGCTATAATTAGGTTAGATGAGATTACTTGTACGAGCAAACAAAGTTCTGGATTATTTATAAATGCTCAAAGTTAAATGCTTGATAGAGAACTTGACTTCAAGTTTTCGAGACTAGATTCTCTCATTTCTAGGTATGAAGGCCTTTCAAAGACAAGAAAAATAGGGGATTCCGCAGTTTCTTATTGTTCTCAAAGCATTAATAATGCATTAGATTCCATTCAAATTGAACTGGAATCTCTCAGGGAACCCACTGAGAAAGAAAAGTTTGAACAGTTTTTGAGGAAAAGGAACGACAGGGTTAAAATGATAAATGATACTTGGGGGAGCCAAAACGCTCAGCTCCAAGCCAAACAAACAGAGAAACGTGACTTTCAAGAGGAAATTATCATTTTAAACAGAGCAAACTTGTCTGATCACGAAAAAGGAGATGCCTTGATTCAATTAACTGAAGATTCAATTCTCAGAATGAAGCAATCTTTGGCTGAGACCGAGCAACTGGGAAACGAGTCCCTAACAAAAATGAACGTACAGAGGGAACAAATTGGGAGAATTCATAGTGAGTTAGATAAAGTAAAAGAGGGTGTTTCAAGAGCGAACCTATCTATTAGGGCCATAGCAAGAAGTACAGCAACAGATTTCTGCGTACAAATGCTCTGCGGGGTTTTAACTATATCTTTATTAATTATTATAATAATTTTAGTGGTTATTTCTGTTAGAAACAGTAATAGGTCGCAATAGTATTAGCTTTAAAAGATAAATGTTAGAGTTTCATCCATTGCTATTTTTGCGTTAAATTTTCCTAGAAAATAATAGACTTGAGTCCCCATTCTTAATATTGGCGATAATTTTTGAAACGGTCGAGATATAAATTTGGTTAATTTTCAATACCTATTAGTTCCATTATTCTGTAAGAAGTTGAACAGTTTTAATAATTAAAAAGAAGTGATGGAATATAATGGTAACCAAGAAATTTATATCTTATTTCAGTGCTAGTAACTTTGGTTACTTTTTGCTATCTTCAAAAGAATATTTCTTTTTGAAACCAGGCTTTGGATATCTTTTATTTGATCGGGAGAAAGTTCAAACTCTTCTTGATCAGAAAGTTCCAGATCTGCTTCATTTGCTTTACTTATCATCCATTTATTATTCTTCTTCTTCCTTAAAATAGAATGTCCAAGTCCCTCTATTTCATTTGCGAGTTCCAAACGCTGTTTAACTTGAGAAATGTGAACAGATGTTACGTTCTCCAAATGATTTGGAACTTTGATGGCGTCAAAACCTAGAGAAATAGCCTTTAAGTGCTTAGAATAGGGTGTTACATCCTTAGGAGTGCAGAAGAGCACACACTCCCCTTCTTTTAGTGCCCTTGCAGTTCTTCCACTTCTATGAATCATAAGTGATGCACTTCTCGGAGCCTGGAGATGAACCACCACATCTACTTCAGGAATATCCAGACCTCTTGCTAACACATCGGTACATATTAAAATCGAAGAACTTGACGACTTAAATAGCTCAATAGCTTGAATTCTCTGCTTTTGCGAAAGGTTCCCGTGAATACCAATAACCTTCAATGATTTATCAAGGCAATTTTGATTGCATTTCTTGGTTTTTTTAGCTCCAAGTAATTCCTTTTCATGAGAGTCTCTGCAAACAAGAGCTAGTTGTAAAAGAGGAACCAATCTATAAACATAGGAAATAGAGTTGACAAAAATGAGAATCTTTCCAGTTTCAATAAATTTTGGACAATGTGGACATGAACCTTTGGTTTGTTTGATCTCCCATTTTGGTGCAAAATATCTAAGTAAATATAAAACTAATCTCATTTCAACCTCATCACTTTCGCATTTTACCATATACATTTTAAGACCTTTAGGAAGCTGTATAATTCCGCTTTGAGTACTTCCTTTATCGGAAAATTCATCTTCATTGTTAGATTTAATCTTAAACCTCGACAAATCCACGACAAAAACTTGATTTTCTCTGAGTTTAACATATTGCATAATACTTTGCATTGCCTTGTTTGAATTTTCGGGCATAATCGAAGTTATTTTACTATCAAGGTCTGTCCTTAATTTGGCTCTCTTCGAAGTGTTTACGGGGTTTATTTTTGAAAATTTGGGATGTAGATGGTTTGGAAGCGTTAAAGTTGCAGAGAATAAATATGTCTGAATTTTCTTCGTGCGTTCACCTTTTTTTTCGGAGTAAATCAATTGCAAAATACTTTTTAATTCCCTGTAATGTCCTTGCTCTATTAATCTATCAGCTTCATCCATAACTAAATATCGAAGCTCATCAAGTGGTAGTGCCACATTAATCTGCTTTTCAGTTTTATTTTCATCTAGTTCACCGAGAATTAGCGCAGAAAGTCTCCCCGGAGTTCCAATAGAAATTTGTACCTTTTTCGTGGCAATCAACCTTTCTTGCTTCTCTAGTGAAAGCCCCCCAACAAATGCATGAATTCCAAGCCCGGTATAACGAGCCATAGCTCTGAGGTGATCTCTTACTTGAATTGCCAATTCTCTACTTGGAAGAACAATCATAGCTTGAACAGATTCACTCGATTCATAGGGTCTTCTTGTGGAATTTTGGGCTGTGTAAGTATTTGAAACCTTTCTCATTTCGAAACCCATGCTTTCAAACTCCTTTAAAATCTCATCCTCATCTAGATTGTCCAATGGTTCTTGATCATGAAACTCATCTTGAGACTTTTGCTCGAACTTCTCCCTCCTTTTTTGAATTGAAAGCAAAATGTTAGCAACTATTGGAATTCCGTACGCCAAAGTTTTACCTGAGCCCGTTTCTGCTGCTCCTACTATGTCTTTCCTGTCTCTAATCGATGGAATCAAGCATGCTTTCTGAATAGGCGTTGGACTCAAAAATCCAAGCTCATACAACCCTTTTAAAATACTTGGGTGAATAACCATATCCGGAGATTTAAGCTCCTCCATTTCGTTTTCAAAGTATTTTTTCACCGGTTTTATACTTGATTCTTCCATAATTTTTGTCCAGTTTGAAAGCCTTTCCTTTAACTCAAAATAATCTTCCCAATATTTTTCGGGATCTAATATGGATTCTTTTATTCCATCTACGAGCTTAGGTTTCTCGCTTATCTTTTCTCTCTCCGATTTGGATTTAGCCTTTTTATTATTCAATTTCTTTTCAATCGTATTATAATTCTCTGTAACCTCTAAAGTTCTTTTCCTGGAATTACTGTCTTTCTTATTATTATTCTGCTCGCAGAAAAAAGTGGATACATCTTGGTGAGATTGGTTGTGCTTTCCCAATTCATAAAAAGAAATATTTTTTGTGTCGGAAATCTCCTCAATCATGCTCATTCCATATTTTGAGAATTCTGACAAAAGCCCGTTATCCAGTTCTACTTCCTTCCATTTCAACTTATCCAATCTATTTTTCGATCTCTTATTTGTGGATACCATTGTTAATAGGATGTGTCGTAGTATTACATCTAACGGTTTTAATCGAAATCTCTTTTCTTTTTGACATTTAACAATAAATTTATTTACGGTACAACTTAGGCGGCAAAACGGGCGCCCAGTTATACCCATCATAGAATCGTGGCTACTTATTATGAAGATGTTTTCGGGAGAAACCCTCTAAACTTACCTGGCCGGCGTTCGGGGTCGCTCAAGAATGACCCTGTCGTAATCCTGAGCAGGGCATTGCACTCCGCTGTCTGTGAAGGGTTATGGATTGATCGACGATCAATTCCAACGGCAAAATTTCTGGCAGCGGTGACCACGTCCGTGGTTGCCAACAATAAACCAATGTATCACTAACCCGACGCTCGACGTCCCGGTCCTCGTCCTCCCGCTCTGCGCCCCTCCTGCTTTCCCGTTTAAGCCCCTCTGTCGTTCCGAGATACCCGCATCAGTGGAGAGATTGGATCTATTGCGTGACGGTCGTTAACTACCTAGCTACTTCCTATTCTAAGTTCTCCGAGTTGGACTAGTCATCTTTCCTTTTGCTGTGAGCCTCTTTAATGTCGTTCTCATCGAATTTACTGGATTCCCTGAGTAACTCTTCGAACTTCGGAACGTACCTGATTTGAGATGAATTAGTATTCGTGGAGTACTCGTACCTAATACGGGATCGAAACTTACCAGAAAATCAAGCCTGAGAATATTACCAATAATATTGCCAATGACAATAGTAGTTTGAGGTGTAACATTTCGTTATATTGATATGCAACGTATGACATAGTAAATGAAATTAATGCCAAAAATAGACAGGAAATATTCAGGATTTTGAGAATTAACTTCTGGTCAAGTCCGAATACATTTTCAATAACATCTGCAATTCCACCACCTGTAGATACATGTGTATTTTCTTTTTTATTCTTCTGCATAATTGAATAGTTTCTGACCACTTACCACAAAACTTATTGCGATCCAAAACAAGAATTTACCGCCAAATTTCAGCGGGCAAATAATTGTAACGTGGGTAATTCCGTGATTTGCATGCCAAAATTGCAAAAGGGTGGAATAACGACGCACATCTGATGAGAAAGTTGACATTAGAGTTAGGATACACTATGAAGCAGACTAGGATACACGCGGAAAATAATGAATATGTGCAGATTCCATATGAAATATGAATTTAACGATAACTAAAATGTTTGTGGGTAATTTCTATTATGACCATTCAGGATGAATTCAAAAAACGATAAAATCCGCCTAGTAAATGTCACTTTAATGGGCTTCATGCAAAACTTTATTTTTATTTTTAAAATTTCAAACCTAATTATGTCCACTTAAATAGACAAATTGAAGTGAAAGTTATTTATGCGTACTGTGGGGTTTCAAAAGAGGAGGTGGGATAAATAAGAAATTAAATAATAAAATAAAAAATTGGGAGGATCAATTAGATATAGGTAAGAGAAGGGTGATGTTAGTTATTAAAGAAGCAGACTACAATTCTTTGTGGGCGGAGTTACAATGGACTGGGGAGAAATTTGAGCGAATAATGGGTTATTTCCGTAGGTATGCAGGTTTAGAAGAAGGTTTGAGTAGGAAAAGACTCTTGGATCTACTTTTAGATCTGGGAAAAAGCTGTTATACAGTTAGAGGCGGTGTAAAGTCACTTACTGATCGGGGAGACCTTTGCTCAATAATGAGTGGAAGTGATATGTTAAGCGGTTCCCAATTCATGTGCTTGGCAGGGCTACTAGACAATTCAACTCCGCATTCAACAAGCAGTCCTGCGGGATTACTAAGGTTAGAAATGATATTTATGTATTATGATAGAGGCAATAAGGGGTACTGGGACAATTACGACTGGGAAATGTTGATGATTGACATCCAATATCCTGCAAAGGATGGTGAAAAGCTTGTTCCATACCCACTACAAATTGGTCAACATATCAACTTCGATATGCTGAAAAGATTGGTGGATACTAGACGACTTAGAGGAACTTCTCAGCTTTTGAGAGTTTCGTTCGATTCTATTGACTGCGAGCAGAAAACAACTTTGAAGAGCATTGCAGAGAATATGAGTAATAGTGGTGACAACAATGTCGATAAGGAAATTAATACGGAAAATTCTAATATCGAAAACAAATATACTGAGAGCGGCCAGTTAATTGATTTGAGTGACAATCGTGTTGAGTATATAAAGTTGGATGAGAGAATTAAATACTCCCCTGTTTCTCCTAATAATGGGAGCCTAACAGAAAGAACATTCGGAATTACTGGGAATCAAAGGTTGCAGGTTTTCTCTCCAAGAAAGAAGGTCTCTGAAAGAAGATCTCCATCCAAAAGAAGGCCTCAGGGATGCAAAAATAAATTGCAGGAAGAATCCAATTTTAGCCGCAACGCTATCCCTAAGTCACTAATTACGAACTCAAATGCCTATCAAGAGGGAATATCCTCATATATGTCGAGAATTCCAGTTTCAATAAATTCTCCAAATCCTAATTTAACTCCTAGAATGGCTTTTAGAGCGAATATGGCCCCAAATTCACACTATAATGATGGGATGTTAGTCCTTTTTAATCAAGGAAGTCCATCAATTGTTCCAAATTCAGTCCAAAATTTTCCATATCAGACTCCTACTCATGTACCATACCATTCATTGCAACATCAATACCAACAAAACTACTTCTCACCACAAACTGGTACCCAAGCTAATAGAACGTCGATTTCTGGAGCAAAAGCATCTCATGACATAAATTCTAGGACGTCTTATCAAGATGCTCAAAGCGATCCGAATAATTTAAATAGGTTACAGCTGTTTGGACAGTCTCTTCAAAATGTTGGTCAATCATTAATTTCAATGATTCCCAAGGTCTTTGCTGTTCCGAACATTACTGTGGGTGTAGACGATTATTCCTGTGTTTCTCAGTCAGATGTACGAGGGAAAGTAGGGAAGTTGAATGGAGAATTTCGGCATTCTCAATTTCACGATTTGCAGGGAACACCCAGGTCTGGATTGAGGAAGGTAAATGAGAGTCATAATTTTGGAGTTTCCGAATTTCAAATAACTGAACATTCAAGCATTGATGATCCACTAAAGAATGGAGTGTCACTTCCAAATTTTCACTCTACATATTCAAATGAAAACTATCCCATGTCTATTGACTTGTCAAGACTGGGAGTGGAAGCATTGCCAAGAGTTCCTGAGAATAATAGCAATCTTAATTCACGCATTGCAAGTAATATTCCGGCAGAAAATAATCAGAAAGCCGCTGATTTTGATGACGCCAAACAGAGAAAGTCTGATAACTTTGCTGCGAGACATCTTGATGAGAAAATAATAAAGAGGCCCATTAAAATAGAAGAAATTGATCATTTTTTCACATTTTTGGAGCAATTGTTGTACAATGAAATTGTTGGAAGCGTTGATCTCTTTGATAAAATAGCAGAAAGACACGACTCCAGTTTTCAACTTTCGGAGAAAGAGGAGACTCTAATTGGTCCAATAATGCAATTGACCACAATGGATCAGTTTTTGTTGACATTTGCACTCAGTTGTCTTGTTTCCCATCAACGCCACGGAAATTTGTCAGTTCAGAATGAGGGAGTTCTTGGTAAAGGGGTCTCTATTGATGAAATTGAAAGAAAAATACAAGAAACGTCGGATTTATTTCACCGAATCTACAGGATTATGTACCAAGATTTAAAAAATGAAGCTGAGAGAAATTGCGATGCGGTATTTCCTTCAAGTAATTGTGGAATGGAAATCCTCACTGAGAATGGAGAATCATTCTTGGGTTTTAATATCCTGCCATATATAGTAAGGATGGTTTTGGAAAAGGTTAAGACTGCAATGGATGGAGATCTAGACATGATTGAAACAATTAAAGATATATGTGTTGTTTACTATCATTACTTGTTGGAATCAAATGAGTCTTTTCTACAAGATGAACCCTTGGAGAGGGGACCCAAAGGTGACGTCAAATATCGTTCGGTAGAAGAAATGATTGAAATTGTGAGACAAAGGTATGTTGTGGCAATGAAAATGCTTTCTCTCAACAATTCGGCCAAGACTAATAGTGCAAGGGTGAAAAATGCCAAGGAACATATCAGTGAAAAGGTAAGAGCAGAACGGCCTATTTACGGAATCGAAAGAAACTTTGAAAATAGAGGAGCTGGCGTGAGTTTAATGTTGAGAGACGTGAGAAAAGACGCCATTGTCCCAGTTGCAAAAAGTCGTGATATAACCTCACCCCACTACCCATTGCAAACTGCGACATCATCTCCGAATTACTTCGTATTTAAACAAGGAAACGGGGGGAGTGAGCCGGAAAACAGAGCTAGAGGAAACAGTTCAAGAAGGAGCCTGGTTCTGGACTCTGGAGAATCAAATCCAAACACGGTTCCATGTCTATTGCAGGAGTACACTTCCGAGACAGAGAATAGGAACGACTGTTATTATAATAAGGTCTTCGATAACTGTGATTCGGGAAGGAGGAATGAAGCCAAGTATGCAATACCCTTCAAAAATACCTGCCCTACTGAAATTAAAAATTATTCACATTTGAACAACAGTAAGGCACTAGCAAATGTGGCAAGCTATTGTCCAACTGAGCACACTTTGACTGACAAGGTACCGGAAACTAGATTAGAAAGGAAATCTAGAATTCCATCAAGGATCCTCTGAGTATAAATCGAGTACTTGAAACTAGGGAGTCCGTTTCATTCGTAATCAGAGAAAAGGCGAGACAGACTAAAATATAGTAATTGTAAGGATGCAATTTGAGATTTATTCTCAACTTCCCACAATCTGCGTGATTGTCGGGCGTCGTTGCTGTTACCAGTTACGTTTAGGCGGGAAACCATGCTACTTTAATTTATAAAAATTTGTCAAATACTTTACGATAGCTTTCTCACATTTTAATAGAGCAATTAACTTTGGAGTTTTAAGAACAACGGACGTTAGGTTTTGAGAGTAGGGGTTTACCTTGGGGTGGATTGACGGGGGAATAACTATGAAGTTGTTTCCAAGCAGGCTCGAAAGTACTACTGACAAGTGAGAACGGAAGATAGGGGAAGGGGAGGGGTTTATCGTGCCTAATGGATATTTGTAAATTTAATTATGAGGAGGAGATTAGTTCGGCAATAGAAATGGAGGAGCCAGAGCAACCGATGGTATTAAGCGTGTACAATGTATTGGCAAGCGCTAACACGGGAATTAATATTGACTTATCGTGGTTTACGGAAAATTTTGGAAATACATATTATGATCCTCAAGAGTTTCCAGCAGCAAGGTAAGTTACTTTTGGATTTGTTTACGCTTTGCGTACTCACAAGGTTTCGACGAGGCCATTTATATATTTTCAATACTATACCTTTAGAGCTGATATTCATGATAAGCATACAAAAAGTGTTGTCACGATCTCCGCGTTTTCAAATGGGAAAATCCAGGCAACTGGAGGTTCTAGTGTTGAATGTACTAAGAATTCGCTTAAGAAAGTTGTTAAAAAATTGAGAAGTAAAGGGTTTGAGAAGGCAAAACTATTAGACTTTGAGGTACACAATATCCAAGCTGTAATAGATGCGGGATTTCCTATTGACCTTAGAGTACTAAGAGAGATTTATGCCTTTGTTGATTACGAACCCGAAAGAAACCCAGGTTTAAGAATCCGTATTCCCGTCCTTTATCTTCTTGATCCGGGATGCAATCCGGAATATTTACAGAGGAAGCTATTGGCCCATCAATATGGAACCATTAACCAAACAAAAGATCAGTTCTCTCGAACCAGATCAACTGGAAATTTTAGAGGTAACAAAATTGAAGTCGTAACCTTGACGATTCATTTTTCTGGAAAAATTGGAATGGCTGGAGGAAGAAGTGTTGAAAGTTTACAAAGAGTTTTTGATTTCATTAAGCCTTATCTTATACGTTCTCGTTTGGTTTGAGCTCTATGTATATGTTTTAGTTGTATTATCTTACGTCACCATTTGATATCCAAGTATATCTGTGATCACATCTTATTTTAAATGCAAGTAGTAAGTCTTCGCCTATAGTTGGAAAGAATCGAGGACCCTAGATATTAGTTGAATAGTTGTTAATAGTGTTATGTTTCGCAGTTTTTTTTCCGTCTTGTTTATTAACCTATGAAACGGTAGTGGATCTTGTAAACGAGAGAAATAGAACAGAGCAATATAATATTCTATTAATTGACCTAAAGAGAGCAGGATGAGATTCGAAAAGCATTGAGGCGAATTGATTGAACGGATCTAAATTAGAAGGTTCAATTAAAAGGTTTAAAAGCCCACAAATTACCATGGAAATTGTAAATGTCGGCTTCCAATCCTCTCTGATAATATTAATACAAACATGTCCGAGTTTGTCTATGTTTGGATGTAGAATCTTGCTGAGGCATTTTACTTTCGGAGGTTTGAAGGGGTATTCCTTCGGTACTCTTATAACAAACTGCAATATTTTATCAGCCCATATTCCCTCAACGGGTTGTAGCACTACAATGAAATTATTGGATATAGTACATATGTCCAGGTTATTAAGATTCGTCAAATTAACTAAATCATTCTTTTCTAGGGCTGATTCAGTATTGAACTTTACTTTGCAGAATTCAGGAAGCCCTATATCTTCTAACTCCTTTCTCAATCTCAAAAGAGAAACGTCCATAGTTCGAAAAACTTTGAAATCGGATTCCTGCACTTAGGTTGATCTTAGGTTCTTCGCGAAGAGGAATTACATTGAATTCATATTAGTGATTTAAAGAAGAAAAGAAATCAATAATAAAAACAATTTTTTTGAAATTGTGCGCTAAGATAATGAAAAAATATTGAAACAAAAATGCTTCTGAAGCAAATCAAAGAATAACTTAAACCAAGGATTTAGCTTAGTGAGTGTATGGAAAGTTCTATGTTTCTATTGATTAGATCCATTTTCCGACTCAATCTTGGGTTTTGCTGTCTTTCTGAGCATAGATGTACCGCAAGATTTACAAAGTACAGCATTATATGAAATTGGATATGCCATACTATTCTTACAGCCTTTACAAGGGGTAAATATACATCCTAGTTCCTGAGAGTTGGTACTTAAGAGGATTTGTGGAGTGACACTTAGGACCAAGCACCTGACAATATCTCCCGGTCTAAAACAGTCGTTCATCCAATAACTTGCTTGGGACTCCAAATGCTCACTGCCTAACCCTGAAGAACTTGAGTTTGGAGAGTTACCTGAAGAGGATGAAGTGTATATCATATTTGAATCGGTATCGTTACTCGCGTTCCAACAACCAATGTCCTGCGGTCGCAATAGGCCAGTCACTCCTTCAATTTCGCTTTTGTAGCCTCTTCCATTTCTATCTAACAACCTAACCTCAACTCCTTTCCTTGGTAATACCCTAACAACTACTCCAATTACTTTGCTCCCTTCAGAGTTTACGCTCGCTAGTTCCCCAATTTCATCCTCTCTACAAATTATTGAGGCATGCGCATCTCCATTCTCATCCAGATAGAACCCAACAGAAGACTTTTTGGAGTCCAAATTGCATCTTATCGGTTGGCCCGGGATTAAAACCTTCGTCATTACCTTTTCTCTTTATTTCCAGAGAAATTTTAGGTCAAAATTTAGGCGCCAACAGTTTCGAACTTGCATAAATTTTGCTTGACAGAAATTGGCATATATGAAGCTTAATAAAAGAAGCATACAGAAACTACCTAGATAACAGGGAAACTAGAAAGTTTGTAGGTACCTTTGAGTGGTTTTTAAATTTTCGATATTTGGGTATCTGTATATTGAATTTTCTTTCAGCAAAGGTAAATAGATCCGGGATCAGGTTTAGTGGTACTCAGACCCAAATAGGGAAAGGGGTTGGAGAAACGATGCTTGCAAAGGCAAATTTTTTTTATTGTTAAATTTTTGGTTTTTTTAAAGATTCAAAATTGGTAGATTAAAAAAGTGGGGATAGACTGAACTCAATATGTGGAATTTGCAACCAGTGTGGAAAAGAGAAATAAATTCGACAAAAATAAAGTTACAGTAAATTATAAGGGAATATTGGAATCTAGGAGTAATACGATAGGACTATCCAAAATATATCGCAAAATAGTAATAAGTTGAGTCTTTACAAAACATGACCACCACCAGAAGAAGAGGACTGGAGGAAAAGAAATCTAAGATGACTCCCTCTAGGTCAGCAGGAAAAGCCGAGGAAGATGAGCTCGGGCAAATAGAAGCTTTGAAGGAGAAACTCTCAAATGCTGTGCTTCTGCTGAAAAGTCAGTTTCCAGCATGGGGGCTAGTCGTATTTTGGTTTTTTTCAGCTTTGGAAAGCAGCTTCTTCTATATATATCTGACAATTTTTTCTCCGTTCCTCAGGCCATTCATTTTTGAAGGACAAGCTCATAAGATGTTGATGACTTTTTTAGGAAGCCAGAACTACTTCCCCTTGTTACAAAGGTATCAAGTAATCAGTCGTATTGATCAGGTTTTCGATTGGTTAAGTACTTGGGACCAGACTAACCAGGTTAGATTTCTAGCATTCTCTGCATCGTTTGTTTTCGGTTACATGATATATAGAGGATATGAGGTTTGCCCAACGTACTCCATGGTAAATTATCAGCTTGGCAAGTATCCCAGCTTCGGAATAATGATGGGATCAATAATTGCATCCACCATTGGGGGAATATTCGGAGGGTACCTACTATTCTACTTCGGAAGCGTTCACAAGCTAATACCTGACTACCTCCTTGAGGGACTCAAGTATGGGGATTACAGACAATTTCCTCTAAGTAGTTTTTTTGGGGAAGCTTTTCTTTCATTCCTCTATAGTCTTGGAGTAAGCATTGTGTGTAGGGTTGGACCCGGGTTTTTCGGGGCAGCGGAAATCTCCTGGTTTTCAAACGCCAACATTGGTTCCATCTCAAATTTATTGAGAGCTCCTGGGAATCTGTCTCTTACCTACTCAGCCCTTTACGGTGCTTATTCTGGGGATTATATAGGAGCCACCATTCTTGGAACTGCTAATATTGCAGGAACGCTGTTAATGAACCTCCTTCTGGCGCTTAAGGGGAGTTCAGGCTCAAAAAAGAATCAGACAAAGCGCAAGAATGTGAACAAATCTAAGCACAAGTAAGTACGCCCTCTAACTCTTTTTTGAGTATCTCTACTGTCTCTTAAACATTATTAGTCCTGCCTGTACTCCCTACAACCCGGAGCCATTCTCACCAAAACTTGTATATCCTCATCTAGTGAAAAAAATGTGATAGCTAGGTGTGCGGACTCGAAATCTGCCAAACTCAAGGAAATAAAGAAAAACAAATTATTATTAAAATATTAACTATTACAAGGAATTCACTGAATAGCATTACATTCAAAAGGGGCCAGGAAATTTTCATATGAAGTATAGTTTATCTTGGAGAGAATCATTTGAGTAGCAGGTTTTCCCGTCTTTTGGAGAAGCTGTGGAATAAGCTGAATTGGGAGGAAAACAAAACTTTCACCGTTGCTGAGTGACCTTAAAAGCCCAAATTCATTAAAGGTCATAAGAATATCGTTACATTCTATCCTGGTCATTTCACTTAGCTGTTGGATAGTGATAAATTTGGTGTTAGGGCAGCAACCGAGAGAGGAGCAAGATGATTTATCCAAATTGGCCTCTGAGTTCATCCTCCGTTCCTTTTGTTTTGAAGCCCTAGTAGTTCTTTGAGTAGACTGAGTTTGAGGAATTACATCTTGAAAATTCTGGATGGACGCGGCCTGCTTCAGAAGCGACTTCTCTGCTTGATCCTTCTGGGGCTTGTTCCAAAGAATGACGTCTTGAGCACCATCCATTAGAATCTCAAGCAATATATATCCCCAATACGAAATGTAAGAGACTCTCCCGAGATCAGAAAGCGGTCTTTCTGGAGAGCCCGGCTTCTGTTCAAGGTTAGAAAGACAATATGAAAAGTTTATGAGGTACTTTCCATATCCCTTACGTTGGTATTGTGGAAGAATCATAATGCAGGAGAGATTGTTCTTACTGAACTTTTCTTTTGAAAAATACCCAACAATATGGAAACCCTTGTCGTCACACTCCGTGAGAACATAAAACAGAAACAGATACACCGAGTTATAGAGTGTTTTGTGATCCAAAAAAAGTTTCGAAAGAAAACAAAGGTTCTCACAGTAGACTCTTGCAAGCCTGCCATCAACTTCAAACATAGACAGCCCATCCTGTCTGAGAAGTTCGTTTCCGGGTGGGTAAAACATAGTGCAGCATCTCTGATGCCTGGTATATTCTTCCGAATGTGCAAAGAAAGAGAGACAAAACTCGCATATATATAGAATGTCCACATTCTGAACTTCTTTTGGATACGGAGAGTAATACCAGGTATCAACGACATAAGGTCCCATTGCAATTTTGCTGATAGTTTTGACTTTGGTCAACTCTTCATGTTCCTTGAGATAATCTTCATCCATTCCTTCATGTGCCAAGTCATGGTAATAGGGAATTTCTCCGATTATTATATCTTCTTTTGCAACAGAGAGAGCAGATGCAGTTAACTTTTGTTTGGGTGGCTCCGAAGCCTCATCTTGAACTTCTGAATTTTGATCACAGTTATGCTTTGGCTTGCTTTGTGAGAGAGGTAGATATTCATTCGGAATTACCCTGAGAGATTCCCATGTCAACCAGCAGTCCAACCTACGGTCAGTGCCCTCCCAGTGAATATAGTAGTCATAATTCATTGCAGGATTCGCGTTACTCCCTTTAAGTTTTGCTCTTCTTCTTTCTCTACAATGCACAACTAGAGCAGGGCGCCAAATTCGAATTAAACTTGAACTCGAATGTTCCATACCTTCCGGAAGCCTTAGTAAGGGTCTTCCCACACTTTTTTGAGTAGACTTTTGTCGGTACTCACAACCCATTATTTGTGTCTTAGGTAACAGTGCCCCTGGAAACTGCTTCATGTAAACGTCGATGCCAGACATCCCACTATTTTTTTTCTGCTCCCCAGAAGACATCTTCTGGCCCTTCTTAAGCACTTTGGTTGCACCATCCTTGTTACTCTTTGTCATTCATACGAGACTAATCACTTACTTCAGGAGAAAGGAAAAAAGTGTTCTCAAAACTTCTCAAAATAACCTCGAGTCGTCTTCAATTAGGTAATTATAACTGTACAGTTCTTTTTTTTTTTTTTATCAATTGCGAAGTTGACTCGGAGGAACCAAATTTTACCCCAGTGGGTCTTCTATTTTCGTATCAATTTAAATAGTTAGCCTGTACTACTCTAAGCTTCAATAAATACCGCTAATTTGCCACTTATTCAGGCGGGAGTAGAGAATACGGTGGGGTTCCGGAGTGACCAATCCAGGTAATCTTGATTGGAAAATATCCATCTGCTTTTGAAAACAAGTATGAATATTGCAATTAACCCATCCGATTAGTGTCTCAGTACGAACTAGTGTACTTCTTCTCTTAAAAATAGAATGATTTATTTATCTTTTCCGAGATTTCGGTAATTGTAGAATTCAAATTGGGGTTGTTAATAAAGGGATGGCACGAATCGGAAACTGCATTCGCAAAGAAAATATCCATCCAACCTCTATATAGACGAGCAGGCACATTCAAGTGGGGTATCTTGTGTGCGGAATGTGCTTGTATGAGCTTTAGACAAAATAGGCAATAAAGGGGGACTAGTACCTGTGGGATGCTATTAGGATTAATCAAGAGAACTGTCTCAGCACCATCCTCTAAAATTCTTAGACTTGAGAAAGGGCTCGAGGGTAAGCATTTTCTGCATAGCTTTTCTTCTAACTTCAAATTCTGTATAGTACTGTTATCTATACTTAAATGGGACTCCCATAGGTTCTTCTCAGAGTTCCAGGTAGGCGAGAGGATAGGCCAGAACACCGGAATGACAAACCTAGAAAATCCCATCATCGTTCTAAAGAATGGGGGAATCCTGAAATTGTTCTTTTGAGGTTGGATTTCGGGAATTAGCTGAGAAAGTGATTCCAGTATTCCATTTTGAGAATAAAAGGTTGTTAATATGAAGGCTTGCTTATCAAAAGGTATTTCTTTTGAGACATCTAATTCCACCATATACTCCTCTGGAATCATTTTCTGGAAGTTGTATCGAGAGATTGAATCTCTTTTTTCAGATTTCAAACTTAGAAATAGACATGGAGGAACGTTCATAAAACACTCTAGAATTGACCAAATAGACGAGGATCTTGTCGAACGGTCAATCCTTGCTAGCTCTAACAAGATGACAAGTTTCTCAAGTAGTAGCAAAAGTTGTTTTATAAGAATATGATCGCCAATACTTTTTTGCAGTTCTAAGGTTGTTTGATTAAACCTTTCTACTAATAACTTTCTGGAAATATCCATGCGATTTTCCACAATTGGTATTATCTGAGGAATGAACTCTCTAATTAGTTTGAGAAAAGTGGAGATTGATTCATCCAGATCCCAGTCCGGGATGTATTCGTTGAGAATACATTGCTCGCATTTGGTGGCCTTGAAGGCATCTTCAAAAGTGGTAGTTTCAGTATCATTCTCTTGATTTTCGGATGTATACTCATATAAAAGTGGGATCTTGTTCGATATCAAAGTGAGTGCCTTAAGCATGTCGCTTTGAACTTCCGAAGAATCAGAACACTCTTGAAGGTATATCGCGGGGTCGCAAAGATCAGTTTCTATTAACCAAATCGCATAGTTCATCAAGACTCTGGACCTCAACTCCTTTGATTTGAGTTCTAAGGCAACATCTTCAAGAATTCCCTCGTAATAAAGTGGGTCAAAAAGATGAACAGCCAGAAACGGGCCATACAGTTGTGATGAGTCATAAATATGGACAATAAATTTATTTAAGTCGCCAGAAAGTAAGTACAAAGTTCCGACCTCGTATTCCAGTATATCCTCTGGAGTTTCTTTGGAGGTTGATTGTAATTTATCAACGGATGTTCTCACAGAGTTGTGTACTGTTTTCGTGCCTATATTCTGTTCAGCACATTCCAAATATATTGACAAAAATTGACGAAAGTTGTACAAACTAATTCCAGGGACGTATTTAGATGAAAATACAAAAGCCTCCAACCAGGACTCCGAACAGCTTTGAATCACACTTCCATTTCCAAGTAGAGCATCCAGTGACGTTTGAACAATTGAAGGAAGGCTCTCCTTCAATAATATTATCTCTTTTTTTGCGCTTCTATTAGTTGGAGGTAAGTCCTTTGGATTTTGAGAAAGCAAATTTCCTAAAGCAAGGACCCCTCTGTCATTTGGAAACAAGCTCCAAAGAGTTGAGTTATAGAGGTCCACCTCTCCTAAAAGAAGAGCTCTAGAAAGCAAATTCTCGAGTTTTTCCTCAATTTCGGTGTTCACCTTGTTTCCCGACTCCTGAAGATCCAAAAATTTGTCCGTAGTTTCAGTTAACTGGCTTACTAACTGAGAAGTAGAGTCTCTCATTCCATACTTAAGGTACCACTTAAACAAATTATTATTCACCTCCCCTTCCTTTGAATAATTTACAACATAAAATAGCTCAAAAATGTATGCGCTGAAAAAGAACATATCCATTGATTCATGTACACTTTTTGGATTACTAATATATGTGCTTAAATTATTGAATGACTCTGAAAATACGTTCTTCAGGTCAGTTACATATTGTTCTAGAAACTTCGAGATCGTTTTATCGCTCATATTCCTCAATGATGTGTTGGCTTCATATTGAAAAGTCTCAAACACATTGTGCAGATTTTTTGCAACCAACTCCATCAACGCCAACTCAGAAATTTCAGAATCAAAATTCTGATCTCCTAGTATATGCATTGTTCTATTCCACTACCTTACTACGCCCAAGAATCAGAATTTCCTGAAATCGGACTTTCCAATTCTCGCTTCACAATACATTAGCTTCAATTCAGGCGGCAAGCCGCCATTACCTTTTCCCACATTAATATGCCTAGACCATTAAAGGTTAAAGCTTACTATTTCAAAATAAATGAACTTGCTTGTATTGAAGTTCTTCTTATTTTTATGAACTGCCTTCTATATTTATACAATTTGGCATCATCTAATTTAACTTTAGACGAAAAAAATTCCCTTAGTTTTTCTTTTTGAAAATGTGGAACTTCTCGTTTAAACTGCCTAACCTTTTAATAAATTTGGAATCGGCTAGGGGCCATATTAGAACCAAGTTGGTAAGGATGGGGTTTTTATTAATTGTTATTTGCGCAATTAAGTTCCCTGAATTTTTTTAAAGATATATTTCCCTCGAGTACTGCAGCCTCCGAGTATTCGCGGTAGTATATTATTTATGTACAACTAAGTAGTGATAATCTCCGCAATAATGCCTAGAAGTTATTTGGGAACTAAACTCACAAATAAAATTTCGTTCAAATGTCTAGATTATTGCTTTTCTTTTGTTGGGATTGTACTTACCTTGAATTATTTTATTTTCCTTTATATTTAAAATATAATTACCATGCAACATTGCGGGAGGGGCTGCATTTGTTTATTGGGTACCGAATATATTAATTATTTCCAAGAAAAAAATGTATTTAAATTTAAAAAGCACCGTTGAGTCCAGCTTATGATAAAGGAGTTGAGTAAACAAAATATCAGCTTGAGAGCTCGGTAGAAATAGAATTATGTTAATTGGAAATACCCACCTGGAGGCACCATCAAAACGAAACATCATAAATTTCGTTCAATAACTGGAGACCTTGGAAATGGGCAACTGTTTAGGAATTGAAATTTTTAAAGATCAAGTAGATGTTTGCTTGGCTATTAATAGTCAAACAAGTATTAACGAAAAAAAAGTTTTCAAGCAGATTTTATTCGAAAAAAATTTAAAAGATTACTTGATTTTGAGAAAGGAGGGTAGGACAGTTTCGCAGGAAATTGATGGAAATGAACTGGCCTTAATTTTTATACGAGTTAATACCTCCGACTTCAAAAAGCTCTTACTTGAAAATATTGCCATATTTCAAAATAACATTAAAATAGCTGTTTTACCCTTTGCTGGAGAAGAAAATGATACTATTTCATTTCTAAATGATTTTCTCGGAGACGAATTGAAGAATATCGAGGTTGTTACCGAAGAAAAAATCGAAAGTTTCAATCCTTTAATGTTCCTTATTTCAAATTTTGAGTTCAAAGACTATTTAGTGAGTTACTCTTTTAAAGGTTCCAAAGTCAAAACCTTGAGTATATTCAATTGCTTGGATGAACAAGACGCGATTCAAATTCGGGAATTAAATAAGCAGAAAACAACTCTAAATCATTTCATTCACATAAGAATTGGAAGGTCTCATACTGATTTTCTTCATTATCCGGAGATGTCCTCTGGAAAACTTGTCGGAGGTATTGAAATAGGAGAATACACATTTTGGGGTTTAATCAAAGTTTTGAATCTTAAAGCGGAAAATATTGAGGACATAAAGCAGGCAATTTCTAACGGAGATATACAAAATTGCGATTTAATTGTGAAGGACATTTATGGGCAGTCATATTCGGGAATTAATTTGCACGAAGATTCGGTTGCATCTTCACTTGGCAAACTTCAGTTTCCAAATGATGAAAAGACATTTAAATCTGAGGACTTAATAAAAAGTGTTCTTATTCTCATTACAAGTCAAATAATCCAGAAAGGTGTACTACATTCACAAATTCTACAAGAGAAAAATATAATCATTTCAGGATTCGTCTCAAATTTCCCCCAAATTATGGTTGCTACACACAACACAATCCAAGCTCTCTCAGGAGACTTTTGTAATGTGTATTTTTTGAAGCCAATAATTAACTTAGCATGTATTAGTTCTACCTTCGATCCAAACTCATTATAATTCCTCGCCCTCAATAGTTGCAAACCCGTCTCGAAGCGTTTTTTTAATTGGAAAGATGATTTGGCGCTAACACGTCCTTTTTGTTTAATCATTAATGATTGTAACCAACAAGGACTTCGCCACATAGTTATTCCTCCTTCTCAAATGGTACCGTATGTCAAGTAAACAGATTGAATCAAATGAACGCTTCAGACCGGGAGACGTTTTCCAAGGTTACTACTTTCCGGGAGTGCTTTGTGGCAGAACCCTAAGCTATTACCGAGATGTTGTAAGACTACTGCGGGAATATAGAAAAAGGGTTGATATTCAGAAGAATATTATAGACTTTAGAAACCCTGTTACCTTTGAAATAATGTCTCAGGTTTACAAAGAAATGAGCTTTAGTGCCGTGCAGTTCTGCACAGAAGTTGAAGAAAAAGAAGAATGTTTTCAAATATTGGTTGGAGTAACAATTAGATTATTCAATAGAAACCTAAACTCGGAACCTCACTCTGAGTGTCCCACCTTTAAATGCTCCTCTTTTGATATTTGTACTGGGACTCGAGACAGAACTGAGTCTTCGCAAAATAAAGATATCTCGGTTTGGGGTAACACTGCAATGGGTCCCGGAATTGATAGCAATCTAATGGATTTAAATGTCAGCATGATTATTATGGATAGCTTACAGGATGACTTCGACTCAAATAAAGTTTTTCTGAACGATTCTGAATGCGATGAAATCCACCACAATGTTTCCATTATTTATTTGTTATTTCTCATCTTTAAATCTCAATACAAAATTGGGCTAGAGCAACAATTGGATCATACTCAACTGTTTGAATTCTCTAGGATTCCTGTTTCCACCGGTACTTTGGACACGATTAAAAAAGTTATTGAAAATTCGATCAAAAGAGGCAACATTTTCCCGGAGGCGAGATTAATAGTATATAATATGTTGTATGAGGGAGCCTTTAAGCCAAATATCTATGATGGCCCTCAGTACTATTACCAAGATAGGTATGGAAACCCATTGATGCCAGACCCTCTTGAAAAGAGATTTCTGGAATCGGAGAATCTCGGGGTTCTTTTTTCTACTCAAGAAAAGGAGAATGATGAAGATTTCATAGACTACTTTAAGAATTTGAGAAATCAGCTTGAAGAAAAATTAAAGAAGAAAAGTATGGAGATTCAGAACAATCCAGAGGACAAAGATACACATAATGAGATTTTGGTTCTTGAGCAATTGATCAATGAACTTGACTCAAAGCTTAATAGTTACTTGGAGACTCAATCCAAATACTCATTTGAACTTCTTCAACTTGAAGGGAGCAGCAGTCACACTTCACAGACAGAAATGGAAAGGAATGATCTCAAGAAAAGAAAATTAGATCAAGGCTTAATAGAAAAACCAGTTCAGATTCAGTCTGATGAGACACAATCTCTTTTTTTCGACCTTACGGAAGGCCAGAAAAACAGATATGGGGATTGGAACGAGTTGTTAAGGGATGTTGGAACTAACATTGAAGAAGCCGGTGAATCCAGAAAAGGAAGTGAAGACACCTCCGACAAGAAAAGAGCAGAAATTCACCTTCAAGAAGATGGAGGTAAAGATCCCAAGAACTTGGGATTTGCTGCGGAGGAAACGGGCGGAATTGCGACAGAGGAAAATAACAATGTAGACCAACAAGAAAAAGAACCCGATAATTCGCTACTCTCACTGCTCAATAGAATAGAAGAATTAGTCAATAGAAAAATACAGTAGGTACCTAATAGTTGCCACTAAAATTCGTCTTTTTTATTCTGATTCTTAGAGACGAACTCCCTATCCAGAAATAGATTATTCACCTGAATATATTTAATATTAGCCTTAGATGGATTACTCTTTACTTGCAATTCATTAATTGAGAGCGGGAGGGTAGATTTGAAGTCCTGTTGTTCCGAGGTACTATTTGGGTATATTATCTCTAACAAACATGGCTTTCCATAAATAGCCTCTGAGAATCCAGTATCTGCAAGAATTAATTTGTTGTCACACTTTACGTTAATTTTGTGATCATGTTGAATTGTATGTCCAACTACCATTCTGTTCAAGCCAAGGATTGAGAGTGTCTCAGTTACAAGACCGCATGCAATTTTCTCTTGTCCCAGTGAGATTTCTCTAGTCCAAAGGGGCCCATCTTCCACAAAAAATAAAGATGAGTAATAATCACAAAAATCCCCTTGTAAAAGATCATGAGACACTCTTCCAAGAGTTTTGAGGCCCATATTTGCATACTTTGGAAGTAGGCCTGCATGCACAAAAAGAGAATCGTTGACTCTAACTGCAAGTCTCATGGTTCTCAGGTACTTTCCGACGAAACCATCTTTAGACCATTCAAAAGTGCGATTGCCAACACCTCCATAACTTTTTATATCTTCTTCAGTGACATAATGTAACTGTCCACAAAGATTCATGATTTCGTGATTTCCCAGAAGTCCCACAAATTTACTACCCACCGAGGGTGCCTGGGATCTGAGTTTGTCGAAAAGTTTATAAATCTGTAGAGCATGAGATCCTCTATCAACCACATCTCCCAATTGTATGAGCAAAGTATCCTTTGCAATCCAGTCTAGTTTCTCGTTCACCACCCCAGAGAGGTACAAGCTCGTAATCAGAGATTTGAGGTCGCCATGAATATCACCAATTGCAACAACTCTTCCTTTCCAATCAATTTCAATATCCTCTAACTCAAGGTCACTCTCAGAAGCGGGGATTGAACTTTCTATCGCAGGAGGCTGTAAATTACTGATTGTAGGAATCCCGTTTTCAACCTGGGTCTTTTCTGGGTCACTCCTTGAAATATTTACCTGAGTACAAATCGTAACACTTAATTGGAACCAAAAAAGTAACAGAAACAATATATAAGAGAGTCTCAAAGCCTTCTCCATACTTAAATAGAGTAAAGCTTCTCTCGAGAAATATTCGGAAATTCTCAACCAAATAATGAAACCTTGAAACTAATTTGAAAAACTTAAATAAATGTTAATGCCCCTAAGTACCGCATAAATAGTTACATGAAAAAAAACTATAAACTTAAGGAAATTAGAGTAAAAAACACAAAATCTATCAGGCATGCATTTTCGATTTTTTTTAGCATTTATCTTGATTTCCTAGATTCAGAGTCTCTTGAGGCCGGAGTGGAAGGTGGCCCCATATTTTGCCATTCTCCTTTCTCCTGCAGAAAGGCTCTATTAAAAGGAACATTTTGGTTAAAGCAAATTAGTTAAACAAATCGAATTTCCCAGGGAACGGGGCAGGAAGAAGAATCAAGCGAGGAGTTGGATCTTCTTGGACACACTTATTTGAGTCTGACTTACCTGTAAACATATACTCCACATATTAAATTAACCAGAAATACAGAAAAAATCGCCGAAACGATTGAAATTGAATCCTCGGGTAGAAAGTTCTTTAAGAAAATGGGGCTCAGAAAGAACATTCCACACGGGAAAAGAATTAAAGATAATGTGAACAATATGAACTCGAGCAGCACTTTGCGATTCGAAGTTTCTTTCAAAACTCTTGAGATCCCGGTCGGGGCTGGACCAACACAAGAGGTCTTTGACCTTGCCATCTTCTCAGTCATCTTAGGGCCGACGCTCTTGCTTTGTCTCAAAGTTAGGCAACTAGTTGCAATGATGATTTTTTTTTTTCAGGTTTACTTAGAAATCCGAGGATTCAGACCAGCAGACCACCCGCCAAGGGGCGCCAACTTATTTAATAGTCACCTTAAGTTCCAGTGAAAAAAAAGATAGATTTGTAACTGGTACTGGGAGGAGGGCGAGATCTACTCGAACGAATATAGGAGTCTGAATAATAAGAATTTGTTGGGGCGATTGGGATATTGCAGTACTAACTATTCCTGAAAACGCGTTAGGAAATGGAAAAAAACTATAGAAATACTCAAAACGATGCTAGGTACCTGGAGTGCACGTTAGAGGGACCGAAGAATGTAGGAGGTTACGGCTATATTGGGAGTAATGAGCTCAGCTCAGTAACTCAGGGGAAGAATTATAGGAAGAAAACTATTGAGGAAATAATTGACAAAATTAATATTAAGGTTAACGATCTCAAGGCTGACTATATCAATTTCGACATATCCGGAATAGACGCATCGGTAGCAAATGCACTTAGAAGGATCTTACTGGTTGAGATCCCGACAGTCGCAATAGAGACCGTGCAGATATATCAAAACAATGGAGTAATTCAGGACGAGGTCCTAGCTCACAGACTAGGACTTCTCCCGATGCTAATCGACCCGAATACAATAGAGTTTAGGAACGAAGATGAAGATTTGAACGAGAAGAATAGCATTTGCTTCAAGCTCAATGTCAAATGTACGAAGGGAGACATAAACCTCGAAAAGGGTGTGACTAGCAAGGCAATTTATTCAAGAGACTTGCTATGGGTGCCATTGAGTGAGTCTCAAAAGAAGAAATTTTACAAGAATCCCCCCAGAGTGGTTATGGACGATATCCTAATAACGAAACTTAGACCGGGGCAATCCATTGAAGCTACTTTATACTGTGAAAAGAACGTCGGGAGAGTCCATGCCAAATGGAGCCCAGTTTGCACTGCTAGTTACCGTCTTTTGCCGGCATTTAGCTTTCCGAATGGCCCTATTGACGGGCCGGATGCACTGAAGCTCAAGGACGTTTGCCCCATGAAGGTTTTCGACATCGAGGAAATGACTGGAAATGTTTCCCCTAAAAACCCGAGAAATTGCACAACGTGCAGAGCATGCATCGAAAGGTTCCCGGATAAGATAAAACTTTTAAAGGATAAGTTCCATTTCATCTTCTCGATAGAAACTACGGGATGTATTCCTCCTGCTGAACTCGTAAAAACTGCCATCGATATTTTACGGAAAAAAGGAGAGAAAATTAAGAATTCAGTCAAACTGTTTTATGAGCAGTAGGTATCATCCATACTTATACTAAATAGTTTAATTATATTTCGTATTAAACATATTTCATGTCTTAACACTTCACATTCTCCTTTGGACTCCATTAAGTAAATTGTTTTCCACCAAAAACCGGCTCGAGTAGTCCAGGTAGGTCTCCGAAAATTCTCTTTCACTAATTAAATAGATTTTAATCAATGGATTTATAGTTGAAATTGAAAAAACCCTTTCTTCACAGTCCCCTTTACCTCGGATTCCATCTGACTTGTATTCTAGAGTTAGTTTAGAGCATATATCAGAAACATAGATAGAGTCTATTATATAATACGCGAGCTCGTGTTTACAAGTAATCTCTTTCTTCTGTAGAACTACCTTGTCTATGAAGGACCTACAAGTACAGAAATGTCTCATTACCAGATAGTTTAAATCGTCCTCTTTGGTTGCACCCATAATATAGAATCTACGTCGAGAATTTACTTCAATATAAACATTTATTTTTGTATTGTCAATTAGTGAAATGGCTTTTTCAAGTAGGGTTGGACATATTTCCGAAATTATCTTTGTAATTCCCAAGTTATGATTCAAATCGGAGGAAATGTCTTCAAGCGTTTGGCTACTAAGGTCTCCAATGGGTTTGAACTCTTTAATCAAACCTAATAAAGAGTTTAGGTGGTCATGATTCTTTACAAATGAGTATTTGAGCATTGAAGACATCGTTGAACCTGGACTTGGCATATACACAAATAACTCTGAGTGTGAAATCTTCCTTAACGCACCACAATTTCCGAATTCAACTCATTCTCGACCTTTGAGACAAAACAATTCCCATTTACCTTCACTGGAGAAATCAGGGATAAGGAGGGGAGGGGGGCTGGAAAGATGCAAAAAAAAAGGGGGTATTGGAAAGTAAATTCGAAGATAGTACTTTTTTCTTTTTTATTCCACAATACCTATTGAATAATTCTGAATTTGAGAGATTTTTTATTGAATAGATAATTGACTCTTATCTGGTTTTGCGAGATTAAAGGGTATCAATGTCATTGAAAAATACACTTAAGGTTGCACAAAATCTACGAACACCCATTTAAGCCCTTTGTATCAATCAACTCTAGCAATAGCATGCAGGACCAGGTCTCTCCCTGCTTAAATGACCAACAGTTCCAGTAGTTTTTACAAAAATTGGATGACTTTTTCTATTTTTCCTGTTTTTATTATTTGTCCACATACAACCATTTCTATTATTTGGACCACCGAATTCACCATTTTGTTTCATTTGATAATATGCACTAGGGTTGTTTTCAAACAAGTATTTTTTTCTCAATTCCTCTAGTTGCTTTTTGTATTCAAAGTAACCGGGGGGAAATACAATGGTCTCGTAGACCATCGGCTTGAATACTTCGTCAGCAGAGGAGTAATTTTGTTTAATATGTCTATCAGCCTCGAGAGTCCCATAATCTCCGGAACAGTGCATCAGAGTCCTAGAGGGACTGAAACATGAGGAGGTATCTAGGTAGTCGTCATCTCCTATAATATCATGAACAGAGTTTCTGTATTTATTTGGAACACTATAGCAATTATAAGGGTTTGCGTTGTATTGATTAGGGGAATTTGGAATACAACTTTCAAGTGGGTTAAACCCTGTATTGTTAGTGAATGTGGGTCTACCGAGACTTGAACTCCTTCCATGTGCATGAGCTGGATAAAATTCCTCCTGTTTGTAATGTGAATTGCCAAAGTTCGAGTAGTTCTTTGGATGGCTGAGGTTAGAATTATGAGGGATGCTAGATTTTGCCGCAGCGAAGTTCCTGTAGTTTGCCGAGCTAGTAGAGTTTTGAGTGGTTCTTCTAGTGGAAGTTCTTCTCTGCGGATTACTTTCAAATGGGATTTGTTCTTCCAGAAAGTTATCAACATTTTGGAGCCTCGAATTATTCAAATCTTGCTTGAAGTATTCATCATCATTGTCAATGGAGCATGGATATGGGACTGTTGGATACTCTTGGGCATTACTATTAAAGGTATGGTTGTTCCTAGTGTTGGATTTTGAAAGATAGTCTTCTGGTATTTTGTATCTTTCATAATCTACATTTCCGTGGCTATTTCTTTGAAGTGGCGTAACACTGTTGCTTCTTCTCTGGCCAATTGGGATACTTTGGCTGCTTTCATTAATCGATATCTTTTGTCTAGAGTTAATTGGCGTGTTAACTGAGCTAGGAATACTGGCTAGAGACCTTCTATTTTGAACTGTGTTTGTACTTGATTTTTGCCTGTTTGGTTCATTCGAACTCGATCCTAGTCTGGAACTCAATCTCTTCGACGATGAGACACTATATTGTGGAGGTTGACTCTTATTTTTCAGAGATTCAAATGATCTTCTTTTTGGCTTCAAAGTTGCAGAATTCATCATACTTTGTTTTCCCGGAGCTTGCTGAGTTCCGTTTTGAATCACACTTTGAGCAATATCCCTTGTCCTTGGAGTGATAATTGGGACGGGAACAGGAATAGGGTAAGAGTGGTCGCCTATTGGAACCGGTTTTTGGGGCTTTTTGCAACCATTTGAATGCATCATTTCGTCGTAAATATCTGTTAAAGGAACTCCGGGAGTACCCATTGGAACAACCTTCGTATCTTTACCATTTAATGGCCAGATACCTGCAAAGCCCAATCGGTTCTGATCAAAGTCGTCGAACTTATTCTTACTTGAGTAGCTCATTATTAATCCCTAGTTAACTTTACCCTTGAATGAGGAGTAACGATTATTCGATTACTTTCAAAGATAACTTAAGAACTGAGAAAAACAACTCGAAGTATTCGAGTTGTCACTAAAACATTTACGTCAATCTCACCCCAAAAACTTCTGTCAATAATTCTATTTTTTCAATTAACTTCCGGTGCTATTCGTTTTATTTTACATGTAATTCAGCTCATTTCTAAAGAGACATATACATTATTTGCACACATTTTTAATGTATTTTTACTAAATCAAGAATTGACATTGGCTCTTCGAATCCAGAAATTCAATGATATTAGGTTTCTTTATTGAGATGTGTTATAGCATATTTCTATTTTCTATAGGTACATTAGTACTAATTATCTAAATATATGTAACTATTTTTTTAATTCCTTATCGACGATAGTAGTCAAATTACAGATTCAATAAATTGCTAAATAAAGTATAACTACGGAATCCTTTCTGTTGACCTTAGAAGCTCATTTTTTTTAATACGAGGTCGTAGCCATTGAAGAATGCAAGCTTTCTGCTTAAAAGAAGCTGCTGTTCCCTGTGCGCGATAATTACGAGCGTGTATATTATTTTGATTCTGAGTTTATTCACCTGCTACTATGCAGAAAGTTATTATTTTTCTAACCTGGGGTTTGAAAGTTACATAAAGTTTGCGGAAATAAAATTTGGTTTTTAATTTCGGAGTGCGTTTAAATTTACATGAGTATGCAAACAAGAGATTTAATTGGCGGTTAATTTTACAAGTTTGAATTTCATTAACTGACATTTTATGGACAAAAAAACGCGAATTTGGAATTAATTAAAAAGATCTTCGCTCATTGGCGCCTGCCCACGTAAGTGGATTCTATGTGTAAGGTACATGCGCTATGGAAAAAGCTTTAGAGTAGGAGAAAAAAGATATTGCAAACTTGTGCTTGAAGTTTTAAGGGATAAGTCTCTTAATACATTTATATATAAATAATTGTGGTCTTTGATAATTGTTTCAACTCTTTAACTGCTTGTGACATTCTGAATTTATCTCAATGGAAGAACAAGGTAAGTTGAATAATGCATAAAAATTTCCAAAAATTAATATTCTGCGTTGTAATCAAAAAATTAAGCTAACAATATTCCAAACCAAGTCCCAGCCTCAGTCTTATACCAATCCCAGGTTTCTCAAGTGGGGCATCCTGGAGGAGTGGGAGTGGTTCAACAGATCCCAGGGCAGTACTACCAGCCACAACATATTCCGGCATTTAACCAGTATGCAGGAATAATGAGGCCAGAAGGGTTCCCAGTTTATACCACCCAGTGGCCAAGCGCATTCAATGGTGGAGATCCCACCCAGGTTCAGGCACCAGTCCAGAGTCAGTATTTACCTAATGAAACTCCTGTATACTATGCATCTGCGCAGTGGGACACACAATCTTATCTACCAATGAGTTATTACGCAGGAGCCTATGATCCGAACGGAGCTGCCTATCCATTTCCCCACTCAGGATCGTTCCAATATTTACAGGAAGGACCGGTAATTGCAAGAAAAAGAGGAACAAAAAAACGTTTCTTTAAGTTTTGCTGTTAACTTTCTTCTCTTGTGAGATGATATATACACGTTTTTTACAAGAGTTTGCCGAAAGTCGATAGCTTAGAAATAATCCTATTGCTATCCGTCTAAATTGTAGGATTAAAGGTTTAGTTAACACTGGCGAGCAATACCTCTATACGGATAAATTTCTTTGAGTTTGGTTCAAATCATATTGAAATCTAAGTAATTTTTGTATGTTTCCACCAGACTCACCTCCCCACTAAAGTCATACTTGATAATGTGACTTGGAATTTACTAAGGCAGTAGGCGCCATCTTTTTTTCCCCGTAAATTGCGAAGTTTATGGTTGTATATAGGGGAGTTTTCGCATTTATTAGAATTTTTATAGGAGATTCTTTATAAATGAAAAACCTAAGTATTATATTTTCAATTCTTTGGAAGTAAAGTTTTTCTATTTAGATTCTAGGCTAGACTCTTTACATTAAGTCGATGACAAAGTCCATTTCTGAGTCGGAAAGAGTATTTCTGGAGGATGGGATTGATCAGGGGATTCGTAATGACGGGAGAGATTTAGGCGATTTCAGAGCTATTGTTATTGCTTTGGATGTCATTTCAACGGCAAATGGTTCCTCCAGAGTTAAAAATGACGAACTTGATATTATAGTCGCAGTAAAGGTATGTTCTTGTAAATTCTTTGAGATGTTAATGCTAACCGGGATCATTTAGTGTGAGATGGTATCTGCGGATAAAGCTGGATCTCCGACGGAAGGTTCCATTTTCGTCAATGTTGATTGGTAGGTTTTTCATGGAAGTTGACAAATCGTTTTAACTCTTCCTTTTAGCAGTTACATAACTGAGAAAATATCCAACATTGCACCATCTTTTACAGATGAAGACTACTCCTTGTATTTGACAAATACAATAAAAGAAATGTGCTTTAGCAACTTTGATAATTCTAAACTCAATGTCAGAGAAAAACAGCTTTTTTGGAACATTTACATTGATACAACCATTCTAAGTTTTGGAGGAAATATTATTGATTGGGTCTCAATAGCAATTAGTGCTGCTTTAAGATCTACAAGGTGCGTTTATTTTGAATTGTTTGTAGCAGAATTTATTTAACTCCCTACAGAATCCCAAAAATCACAATCTTACCCTCTAGTTCTCATAAAGAAACAGGAGGCAAGGATTTCAGCTACACTGTTTCTCCTTCGGTTGGTGCTGGAATTCTTTTCCCTTATAAAGATATTCCTCTAATCATTTCAGCCGGGTATATTAGAGGGAAAGTGGTCTGGGATATGAATATTCACGAACAAATCTGCTCCAAAACTATAATAGCATTTTCAATAAATGCAGATGGAGAATGCATCTCATTTAACAAGATCTACTCCAACACGCTAGATCTAAATATTATCCCCACCATCATTAATAAGGCCAGAGAGATTTCTTCCGAAATTTCAAAGTCCCTAGATGACTTTTTTTCTCATGAGAACATTTGACTATTGAGTGACGTCTTATGTACCTGCCAAAGCAGATCTAATTCTTCTTTTGACGGAATAATCTTTTTCTCACATTTTCAAATAGCGCTAATTTAACAAAATTTCTTCAAAATTGCATTGATTTACCACAAATGAGACAGAATGTTGTAATCGCAACTTGGCGGGAAGTAGCGGTATTCGTATTTAGATATCGATTAGTTCAGTTCAACAATTCTTGACAAATATTAGAATGTTTAAGCCGGAGAAGAAAACAGTGGCAGAGTGTTCAATCAGTGGGAGGCTAAGGATCTCCTCGATTTTGGACGGAGAGGACGGAGGGCTTTCGTATGTAGGTAAGAAGGTGACCGTTGGAGGGTGGGCCAGAACAGTTAGAAAGCAGTGTTCTGATACATTATTGTTCATTTCTTTAAATGATGGCTCAACAGCAAGTAATTTGCAATGCGTTGTGGAGAAAAATGTCAAGGGGTTCGAGGATGGCTTGAAAGCCACAGCAGGCTGCTCTTTTAAAGTTAGCGGTGTTGTTGTGAAATCTCCAGCTCAAGGACAGGCTGTAGAGTTACTATTAAATACTGAAGATGATCAATTGAAGATTTGCGGGTACTGCGATCCCTCTAAGTACCCCTTGGCTAAGAAGCATCATTCAAAGGAGTTTTTGAGAGAAGTGGCTCATTTGCGACCAAGGAGTCAGTTCTTTAGCTCCGTTATGAGAATTAGGAACTCCCTTGCCATTGCTATTCATGAGTACTTCCAGAGAAATGGTTTCTTGTATATTCACACACCGATAATTACGGCTGCAGATTGTGAAGGAGCTGGAGAATTGTTCCAGGTAACAACTGTTTTGCCAAACTCTCAAGGTAAAATTTCAGACATTCCTTCAATCAAATGTGAGGGAGGGCAGGGCATGGTGGTGGATTATAAGAAAGACTTCTTTGGAAAACAATCTTTCTTGACGGTGTCTGGCCAGCTTGCATTGGAGAACTTTGCTTGTTCTATGTCTGACGTATACACATTTGGACCTACATTTAGAGCGGAAAATTCTCACACAGCAAGACACCTTGCTGAATTCTGGATGATCGAGCCGGAAATGGCCTTTGCAGATTTGGAAGATAATATGAAACTCGGAGAAGAACTTCTAAAGTATACTGTTGAGTATGTTTTATTAAATAACATGCCGGATTTACAATATTTGGACAAGAATATTGAGAAGGGCTTAATTGAGAGATTAAAGGTTATTTCCAACACGAAGTTCGCAAGAATATCATATTCGGAGGCTATCGAAATGCTTAAACCTCATGAGAAAGAGTTCACTGTTCCAATCTCATGGGGAATGGATCTGGGATCTGAACATGAAAAGTATATCACTGACGTTCTTGAAAAGAGGCCCTGCATTATTTACAATTATCCCAAAGACATCAAATCTTTCTATATGAAGCTTAATGAAGACGGAACCACTGTTGCTGCCATGGACATTCTAGTTCCAAAGATTGGAGAAGTAGTTGGCGGATCTCAAAGAGAAGATGACTTTGAAAGGCTAGAGCAGGCAATAAAAAATAAGAACATGGATCCTGCTCCTTACTGGTGGTACAGTGAACTCCGAAAATATGGGACTGTACCTCACTCAGGATTTGGATTGGGTTTCGAAAGGTTAATCATGATGGTGACAGGGGTCGAGAATGTAAGAGACGTTATTCCATTCCCAAGATACCCAGACCACTGTGAGTTCTAGTCAATTATTCCTACGTGGACATTTATTTTACAAGTATATTTCGTCGAGTGAATTTCGTTGTTAAATTTGCGTATTCATAGTGTGTTCATATTAATTCTGAATTGGGTAGCTCTATGAGTCTGCCCCTGCAATAAAATAAGTGACTTTCGTTTCGTGCAGATCTAATTTCGAATTTCACATTGACCTTTTCTCCATCTATAACTTGTACCTTTTTCCTTCGTGGGAAGGCCCATTTGGCGCCTAACGTATGGCGGTAAATATCCCGCAAATGCAGGTAGCTATTATAACTTTTGGAGGTAAATAAATATACGAAGTTCAATACTGAAATAATAAATTCAGTGTGGATTTCAGAATTTAAAACTAAAGTTGGTTGGGAATTTAAGCGCGATTTGTTTCTAAATAATAAAGTTAACTCCGGCTTAGACAGGAATAGCTGCGAGCCCGAAAATCTCTTCATTGTTCAATTCAACAAGAACCCTTCTTTTTTTTTTCTAATTTATTGGTTAGAGTCGTGATAGGTTTATCTTTCCGAAGTTTCAAACATGGTAAGTTTGGATTCTCTCTTTGGAGATGCGTTTACTTAAATACTTTCAATAGGATGACGTTGAGGCACAAAAACAAATACAACAGATGATTAATTTCATTCTGAACGAGGCTAAGGACAAAGCCAGTGAGATAGAAGCCAAGGCTCTGCAAGATTTCAACATCGAGAAACTCAAATTGGTGCAGAACTACAAGGAGCAAATTCGTCAGGATCTGAGAAAAAAAGTCAAAAGACTGGAGGTTGAGAGAGCAATTGCTAGAAGCACTGCCGTAAACAAAGCCAGACTCAAGAAGATGGCAGCTAGGGCGCAGGTCCTGACTGAAGTTGTCCAACAGACCAGAAAGAGGATGTGCGAGATTTCTACTAACCCGACTGTCTATGAGCCGTTGATAGTTGACTTACTCACACAGGCGATGCTCAGGCTTTTGGAGCCTTCAGTGGTAGTAAAGTGCCGAAAGTCAGATGTCTCCGTTGTGGAAAGCGCTGTTCCCAAGGCTATCAAGAAATATAAGGAGATTTTACACAAAGAGTGCGGCGTCTCTATGAACGTTGAAGTCAAGGTGGACAAAGAGGACTTCCTGTTCCCGGCTCCCACTAGTGTTGAGCAGAACTCGAAGTACTGCTCTGGAGGTGTTATGGTTTCTAATTTGAACGGCAAAATTGTTTGCAATAACACACTTGATGCCAGACTAGACCTGGTGATCCAGAATGACGCTCCAATCATTAGATCTACTCTCTTTCCCAAAGCTGCCTGAATAGGAAGGTGAGAAGAGCAGCGAATCACTTCCATCCTTATTCCTACTTAATATTTTAAGCAAAATATAAGTTCTGTCTTTTTTTGCATGCTCTTACTCTCATTTATAAGACCGGTACAGGGGGAATTCCGTACCGAAAATGCGGCAATTTTTTCCCACACTTGTAGGAGAAAGTCTGAGCCTGCGAAATACAATTTAAATAATTTTACATTTGCATGACTACGTAGAAAAGGAAAATTAGAAATTATCTTACTGTGGTCTTGGAAAGTAGGGTGTATGGGCCTTTTGCAATAAGTGGATGGAACTGGAGAGAAGGAATTTGATTTACTCCTTAGTACCTGTTGATACTCGAGTAATTACAAACATAAAAACATCAAGAAAGAAAACTAGTCACACATAATTGAGTATGGACAGGCGTGTGAAACCAAACCAAAGTTCCCAGAGAGGTGACCGTCAGTCCAGCATCCTCTCGTTTTTTTCTCCGAAGCCAAATGTTAAAAAATATACCAATAATACAACATGTACTCCCACGCCTACAAATAGAAAGACATTGCAGGGAATAGACGAGAATTTAATGAGCGAGGATAGAGACATTGAAAAGGAGCTTTTGAGTAGGGAACTTAACTTTGGTAGCAAGCAATCGGAATTTTCAGCCGTCGATTCTACACATTCTAGGCTAATCGACTTGGAAGCACTTTCAGCAGAGGGCATTGCAACCTGTGAAACAACCCCCTGCAAAACTGCTGCGGACTCAGCGGAGAACTCCGGAGTTGGGACCACAGGAAGGAGGGTTCGGAGAGTGTGTGACTCAGACGAGGAAATCGAAAGCGATTCACAGATACTCTCAAAAAGAATAAGGAGATTGGTGGAAGACACGGATGACCAAGAGGACAAGTGCAAGAACATGGAACTTGATAACTCTGAAATGCAGAGGGATATATCTGATTTCCGTTACGATTTCAATGATGAAGAAGCTCTAGATGCGGAGGTTGCGGCAAAGACTGAGCCCAACTCTACGAGAGACATCACAAATTTGGGAAGCAACTTACCCAAATCTCAAAAACGTGAGAAGGGATTGAAGCTTCAGGAAAGTAACGACTCTAAAATCAACGAGGAAGAGGAGTTAGCGAAGGAGCTGCTTGGGACGGTTGCTGCCCAGAGTAGTTTGCTGTTCAGAGAATACGTTGAAGCGATTCTACAGTTCGGACGCAACTTCTCATTCCCCTCTTGGGTCCAGCTACGGAACATCAGGGACATTAACGGGTTGCGTCCACTTAATCCCTGCTACGACCCCTCCACTATCTGGGTACCGAGTTCGAAAAGCAAGGAGGCCAGGGAGGAGAGAGTACATTTTACACCAGCAATGGAACAGTACTGGGAATTCAAAAGAGAGCATTTTGACAAGTTGTTATTCTTTAAGATGGGCAAGTTCTATGAACTTTTCTATATCGACGCTTGCATTTGCCAGAAACACTGCGATTTAAGATGGACATCTTCCGATTCAAAACCCCATGTGGGCTTTCCAGAAACGGCCCTAAATGCCTATGCAAATAAGCTTGTCGGCTTGGGCTACAGAGTTGTGGTAGTAGAGCAGATGGAGACTCCCAAAGAGCTCGAAGAACGAAACAAAAGCGCCTCCAGAGGTGATAAGAAAGATAAAGCAATTAAAAGGAGTGTGAACGAAGTCCTGACAAACGGCACACTTGTGCGCCCTGACATGCTCAGTGACATGGCCAGTGTGCTGATGACGGTTTACTTTTCCAAGAAGGAGTCGGAGGAACTGGCCTATGAGGTTGGGATTGTTTGCGTAGACATTACTACTGGTAAAGTGGAGCTTATCACTGTTGAGGAGAGTGGAGACCAGTTTCTGCAAGTTAGAACAATTGTTTGCCAGGTTCAGCCAAAGGAAATTGCCTATTTACCCGGGAATATACCACTTTCTGTATTGAGGTACTTGAGTTCAATTGTACCTTCAATACAACTAACCAATTTCAGGAACTTTGTTGACTCAATCCTGGCGATTAATGATATTCTAGAGACATTTGAGAGGTTAAATGTTCCAGTTCCGGAGGTTGTGAGCCGTCTATGCAATGCCTCAAAGCCACTTTGCTGTGCTTTTTCAGGCACTTTAAGGTACTTGTCAACAATTTTGCTTTGTGATAGGCTGGTAATTACCGGGACGTTCTCGGAGTATGATCCCTCGAGTTCAAAACACTTAATGATGAATCTAGGGGCCATTGTTGACCTGGAGCTTCTTCAATCCCAGAATGGAGACGAAAAGAACAGTCTATTCGGGTTTTTGAAGCACACAATCACTCCCGGAGGCACGAGGCTTTTGAAAAGGTGGATTACCTATCCTTTACTCAGCACCGAGAGAATTAATGAACGCCTGGATGCAGTTTCCTGGCTAATGGAGAACTCGGAGAAGATTTACGAGTTTAGAGATGAAATCACGAAGATTCAAGGATCTGCGTCCGCGAACTCCAGGGGTTCCAGAAAAAATTCCTCCCAGCATCTTGACTTTGAGCGCTTGATCAACAGGATCACGTCTGGAGTCCTGCAGAGCAAGAGGGGAGCAGTATACTTTTCAAATGTGTTGCAGAGAAGATTTGAAGAGTTCGTAAATTCAATGAACCTGTTTGAGTCTGTTTTGCAGTGTATAATCCAGGTTTTTGGCGACGAAGCCTCAAGGAAGTCCATGCCAAAGCTGCTATTGGCCTTGACGGGACTCAGTGAGAACTCCTCGGAAGGATTCCTGCGGAACATCTCGGAGATCACAAGAAGATTGAAGTCTCTGGTTACTTTGGATACTAACGGCAAGGATTGGATTCCGGTACCTGGGAACTGTAAGGAGTATGACGAGATTTTGGATTCAATGAATAACTTGAAGTCATCGTTCGATGACGAACTGAAGAGGATTAGCAAGCAGATGAATACGACAGCAATTTCGTTCGTAAACAACAAGTACAGATACGAAATTGAATGCCCGGAAAGTATCCCAAAGTCTCGCTTTCCGGATTCCGCTGAGATAACATCTTCCAAGAAAGGTTTTGTTAGGTTCCACACAGAGGAAATTAAGCAGCTTGTGTATGATCTCGAGTACAAAGAAGAGCAGCTGCAAAAGAGCCTGTTTCCATATCTACAACTTATGTGCAAGGAGTTCCACGCCGAGCTTTCTTCTTTTATGGGAATTTCAGACTCGATCTCACAGCTGGATGTATTGTCATCTCTGGCCTTGGTTTCAATGGATACCTCAGACGGGCCATTCTGCAGGCCCTGTTTCATTCCTAAGTCCGAGTCAAATGGCCTTCCTTTACTGGAGCTTAGAGAAAGCAGGCACCCCGTGGTTGCAAAACTTAAAACAAATTATATTCCGAACGACGTCGTTTTGAATGGAGGTCCTTCTCCCGCTCCTTGTGCATTGGTCACAGGCCCAAATATGGGTGGTAAATCCACAATACTTAGGCAAAGTTGCATATCCGTTATTATGGCTCATTTGGGATGTTTTGTCCCAGCAGTTGAGTGTAGACTAACTGTTGTGGACAAGATATTCACGAGGATTGGGGCTTATGACTCCATTATTGAGGGGAAGAGTACATTTTTAGTAGAGCTGGAGGAAACGGCGGATATTCTCAACAACTCCACCGAAGACTCTCTGGTTATTATAGACGAACTGGGAAGAGGCACCTCGACTTTTGACGGAACCGCAATTTCAATAGCTACTCTAGAGTATATTTCAAGAGTAATAAAGTGCAGGTGTCTTTTCTCCACTCATCTGCACCTGCTCTGTGAAGAGTTTTCCCGGGATTCCAAGGTTCTTCCCTTCCACATGGATTTAAAACTCAATAATGAGAACAAGTCCATCACTTTTCTTTACAAGTTTGTATCTGGGGTTTGTCCAAAATCCTACGGTATGAATGTTGCACTTTTGGCTGGGATCCCACAAGAGATTGTGGACAACTCCATTGCCTTGGCAAAAGACGTTGAGGAGTCCACATTTCTTCTGAGGAATATCTCGGTCGCAAAAAGACTTTTCGACGAGGTCTTGGTTCAAAATGACTTTTCGGTTATTCAGAACTTTTTCAGAGAAAACAAGGCTGCTATTCAAAGTTGCCTGAGCGCCCTATCGGCCCAAAGTTGTTCTTGAGTTCATTCATTTGCAATTTCATTAGGAATAACATCTTCTAACCTAGACTAACATTTTCTTCGCGCCTTAAAGCATATCATTTCTATTTGCACAGACTCCTTACTCCTTGAGAAACAACAAGGATAGTGCATTTCCAGATGCAGGATTCCGTTGCAAGTGTTATTTCGAATGCTTACTATTTCATTATTCGCACGGAACTGCATGCACATTTGCATGTCAAAGAAAATTTAATGGCGGGAATATATGTAACTGATTTGTTTGAGTGGAAAAAGTGTAAATTAATAATGACGTGGGAGGAGATTCTAAAAAGAAGTGAAGCAAATGGGAAATGAACTTCTAAGGCATGAGGGGAATTGAATAATAAATAGGATTTAAAAGGTTTAGTGCACAAAGATATTTCGAAGTCGGACATTAAAAATACAAAATAACGACTAATTAAATAAGGCCTTTGCTGGAGTTAAATTTTTTGGAAATGGTTCAAATTTTTCGGGTTCTGAGAGGCGTTAGGTTTCAGAATTTGCCGATGGGTATGCTTGGAACGAAGTGGGGACACAGGTATTTTTCGAATACATCTAGGAATTATTTTAAGAGTACGAAGATTTCTCTGGAGAAAGAGTTGTACCCAATTATCGGGGAAAAGAATATAAAAAACATAGCGGCTGATGTCGCAATTTTGGGAGGTGGGGTAGTGGGGTCAGCCTTAATGTACTTGCTTTCAAAACACACGTGTTTGAAGAAGCTAGTATTTATTTCGGAAAACGGGAGTGATGGAGAGATTAACTTGCCGTTCCATCTTGATGAGACGATACATTCGGGAGAAGTGGAACCAGCAGTTGACTTACAGCACTCACTGAAACTATCGAGACATGCAGATAGTTTGAGAGGTTTCTTGCTGAGACTTCCAAGTGAATCGGGGATGAAATGTATGAGAAAAACGGGCAAAATGTTGGTGGGTGTTGGCGAAGAGGAGGGCGCAAGAATAGAGAAAAGGTATGAGGAATTTAGACACTTTTTCCCAAAGATTAAATTAGTTGGCAAGAATGAAATCAAAGTACTAGAACCAAGTATTGGGTATCTTGATACGTCGGGGAAAAAACTGAGGAAGGAGACAATAAATGGGATTTTTGCGGAAAATGAATATATGAGTATTGATTATGGCCTATTTTCAAAAGTGCTGATGGAGCTGGTACAGGGTTTATTGCAAACAAAAAAGGGTGATTATTGTAGAATCCCGGGTGCAAACGATGTTACTGCTATTCAAAGAGTTTACTCTGAGGGCGAGATTTATTTTAGAATAGGTATTGGGAATTCTAATATTTACTCAAGGTTCTTGGTTATTAACGACGTTGGAAATGCTTTGAATTTTGTTAAAAGGTTGGGCTATTGTTCAAATTGGGGTGTTGTTAATTTAGTTGGTAAGCTGCAAATTACTCAAGCCCCGAAGTTAAAAGGGATTGTATATTGTTTTAACAATAAAAACATACCCTTTATTACTTCTCATGCCTATACGAGAATGAGCTCAGGTGGGGAAACACGATTTCTAACAAACTTTCAACTTGAAACTACTGGTGAAAAAAGTTTGATTCCAAGCGAGCTTCTCAAGTTGCTTGAACGTAACAAAAGAGCACCTATTTATTTAAATGGTAAACTAAGGGAGAATAAACTTGGAATAAGAAATAAAATAGACATTTCATTGCTCACAAAAAATAAATTATTTAGTATGTACAGCAAATTAATCCCTTCATTGGAAAGGAGCGAAATGAAAAGGTTTGATACTCACCAGATTAATAGTAATAGCTTAGTAGACTTCAGTAGAAACCGTTTCATTTCAGAAAGCCACAAAATTCATACTGACGAGAACTTGATTTTAAACAGTGCTCATATAATAAGTGGTACTACCTGTATTAGAAATGCAAGCGAAGATATGATAACGATTTGCAATAAATTAGGCGTTAATGTTAATGAGAAGTCTCTGAAGAAAGAAATTCCAGAATACGAAGTTTATGGAGACACCATGTTAAGTTAAAAGACAATTCTTACCAAGTAAAAATATCAAGACTGATATGTATCAGCAGATTCATATTTTTATATTCGACAATTTTACCCATGTAATTGTCAATGAAATTAGTCAGAACCAATATCAGAATCTGATTCGGAATCATTTTGATCAATTGATTTCGATTTAGCTACAATATATTCTCTATAATGCGACTTTCTTTTTTCTTTAAATAGGTCACTTTTGGATTTCCGGGGCGGAGATTCTGCAGCGTTACAGAGAGCGTCTTTGGATTCATCGACTTGGTTGGAATACTCAAACAACTTTGAGGAGAGCTCCTCAAGATCTACCGTTTTATTTTTGTTTAGGAAGTTCATTTTGGATTCCTCGTCTTCTGAAGGGCTTGAACTTCCGTGATAGTAGGGAGTGTTAGGCTCATCAATTGCCATTCTAGTGCCTCTGTCGAGATCATGCATTGCAATCGTGTCTTCATCCCAAGTTATGTACTTGGGTACTTTTGGCTTATTATTCTTGGTTTCGGGTTCATAGCTTTTATTTTCTACCATTCTGTTAATATAATTACTGACTATCACTTAGTAAAGCTGGTTGAATTCCGCAGTATTCAGTGGTCATTTGTTCTGATATTTTTTCATTCGAAGTATTGTAAATAGAAAAGTGAGATCTAAACTGAAAGATAGCGTTCAGAGCCCGAGGACAATCGAGAAAAAGGGTGCAAAGAGGAAAACACACAGCAAGAACGTTTCTAGGAGGTGAAGAGCTTAAAGTGAAGCACACAATTTAAAACACAGGAAACAACCTATATAAGGGATCTATTTAGGGAGTACAATCGACAACTATAGGGTTGCAATCGTCCCTGTAAGCACGCAATGGAGGTAATGTCAGTATCAACAAGAGTCATGAAAAAGTAAAAGAACCTCATTTCAATTAAATCCATACAAATAACAACTGAGAAGAAAATAGCAAAGTAGTAGTTAATTATTGAATAAAGTAACTTGGGCATTTAGTTTGAATGACAAAAAAAAGGCGGGAACACTCACGTCTCATAATTACCAATATTTGTCTATTATTGTCTCAAATATAATAGAGATGTTAAAGTGAAATTTTAACCTAGTAAATTAACGTAACATAGGTACTAATAGCAAATATTATTAAGCAAATATATAACTAGCATCAATTTGAAGAGGAATCAGAAAATAAGGGCTATTTTGCGGTGCAAGATAATTGACTTTGACATAAGTTGGAAATAAGAGTAATTTGCAGGGTTAGAAAGTCTCTTATTTAAACTAAAAAAAAAGCAAGAGAATCAGCGGAGATTAATAAGTCCGGGCCGATTTTTGAGTAATCAGTGGTAGTGAAAAGAAGAATCAAAGCTTTATATATTTAGCCAATAGAAATGAAGGACATTTTTACATATGAGTCTTTTCGTGTAATGGAAGGAACGAAGGTTTCCGTTAAGTCCAGAACTGTCACAGTTACTGGGAAATTCGGCACTGTTACTAGATCCTTCAACCATTTACCAATAGATATCAAGCTATCTGGAAATGGCAAGATTGTAAGAATCGAGGTATGGTTTGGTACGCCCCGTCATCAGTCAGCAATCAATACAGTCTGTTCGGCAATTAAGAACATGATGGTGGGAGTGACTAAAAAGTTTGAATACAAGATGCGCCTTGTATACTCCCATTTCCCAATTAACTCGAATATCTTGAATAATGGCACATTAATCGAGATAAGAAACTTTTTGGGAGAAAAGAGAGTTCGAACTGTGAAGATGCTTCCAGGTGTGGTTGTTGAGAAATCGAATGCAGTCAAGGATGAGTTGATCATTACAGGTACAGACTTGGAGCTCGTTTCTCGTTCTGCTGCATTGATTCATCAGTCAGCTCTCGCTAGAAACAAGGATATCCGTAAGTTCTTAGATGGTATTTATGTGAGTGAGAAGGGCACCGTTGTAAAGGAGGAATAAGAGAGATTGAAAAATATTAGAAAGGTGGGAAAATTGCTACTTTAATAATGACGGCTACTGTAGCGTATTGGAAAAGTTATAGATAGGACTTTCTAATTACTTGAGCTCATAGTTGGTTTCAAGTGTCATGCCACTACGCATGAATGGAGCAACGGAATGATTACTTTTAGAAATTAGCGGCGACTAGTTACTCTTAATCTTCTTTTTTTGGTTGTTTCGTGACTAATAGAGAAGGGTCTTCGGCGTTTTGCGCATTTACTCAACAACCCTTTCTCACTTTTTGGAAAGGGGAGGTGGGATATGCAGGCCGTCCAATATTGGGCTTGGCTCGGGAGCGTCTTTGGATATAAGGTCTGGACTTGGAACTCTTGAAACCTTTGGTTCGTAGAAGAAATCTACGGCATTTTTCTTCTAAACTCTAATTTACAAGATACCGGCGATAGGCAGGCAATTGGCGCCATCTATTTTCATGATATTGAATTCATGACAAATTAAGTAAAAATCTCCGGAAAAAGATTTACTGGGAAATGAGGTTCGCTTTGAATGAATCTCAGTTCCAGAGGCTGGAGGCCATCCTCAACGATGATGAGGACTCTAGAGGCCTGGAATGCAATGCAATGACGATAAGTCAGTATTTGGACATATTATTTGGAGAGTCAGAGGAACCTGGCCGGGTAGAATGTAGCTGCGGTTCTGGAGAGGAAGAGGATGCAGAGAAAATATGTAAAGAGAGGGCCTTGTTGTTTAGAATTGGCTTCTCGGTCTGTATGAGGACCTTAAAAATTGAGGGCTTTAGTACAAATGTCACAATTGCAAGGGTCATTCGAGTTCTTAAGAGACTTTTAAAGGCTGCCACTCAACTGGAGATTAGCTGTACCATACACAGAGAAATGATGGAAGGTCTGTCCGTCATATTCGGAATGGTACCTGATTTTAACATCTTCAAAGTAATCCAAAATCCTCTCAAAAGCTACTTATTTTGGTGCTATACCCAATCAGAGGACGATTTTGTAATAACCAACTCCAGGATTTTGCTTTGCGTCACCACTTGGATGAAGGAGCCTAATTCGAGTTCAAAGAGTTCAGAAGACTCCTTGACCGGCGATTCTTCTAGTTCGGAGCACAAATCTGGCCTTACTTCTTCCAGCCAAGATCTCCTCAACCTGCTCATTTCCGATATCGACAGCTCTACCCAGCAGCTCCTACAAGAGCTCAAACTCGTCGACTCCGATCCCGATTCGGAGATTCTCAGTTTTGATTCAAGCCTTTCAGTTAAAGAAATTGAGGTGAGGATCCTCAGAAATCTACAGCTATTTTCAAAACTCATCTTCTTTGCTGGAGTTTACAAATGCTCCAATTTCACAAAGTCTGGAAACAACTCAGGTACATGCGAAGAGAGGCCGAGAAACGTTATCACTACAGTAATTGTCCCGCAAATAATACACGTACTGGAGAGCTTAAGACTTCTTATACTGGAGGAGATCTACGGAGTGGTTGATTGCTTTTTGACCGTTTATAGACTCAAAGAAGGCGAGAAATTGGAGGATTCAGCGGGGGGGAAAAACTCACGACTTAAAGAATGCACGGGCCAAGATGGCAAGCAGGCTGGTGGCCCGGCGGAGACCAGAGTACTAACCAGTTTGATTTACGGTATCATTGTCTTAAGATTTGGGAGCAAGCAACAAAGAGAGTCCCTTAGAGCGGAGGGCCCACTGTTTAGCCCGGGGCTTTCAAACAAGATTCTGTATACCCTGGAACTGGCATCCTTGAGCCAGGAGATTCTTGAGAAGATGTTGAGTTCTTCGGGAAAAACGGGCTTGGCTGTCTATTCTCACATGATACAGGAGTATCTGGGCTCACTATACTCTTTGGAGTATGTCCCATCCTCAAGCAACAAATTTAGAAGCGGAGAGCTGACGCACAGTTTGCTTAGAAATTACTTTTCAAGCTTGTTGTTTGGATTCGGAGTGGCTCCGAGGATTCGACTCGAAGATTATGACTTCCAGATCTTCCTTTCCTTTGGCGCAGGACTCAAGATCCTGGATTACTTTGATAGGTTATTTGAGGAGATTATCGGGATTCAGCAAATCGTTATGGAAGCGAAGTCCGACGAGATGCTTCGGGGCTCTATGGCTCCCAAGCTTTCGAAGAGCTTTACCAAATTCAGAGATGTCTTGGTTTCCAAAAAGATAATCTCGGAGCTTCTGGAGGCGCTCAGGCCATTTAGAGTTGCTACAGAACTAGTTCTGGGGCTCAGGCAGACAAGAGCCCCGAGGGACCTTCTCTTTCTCCAGGAAAAAGGGTCTTCTGCCGTCTCCCTGGATCAGATTGTTAACAAGTGCCACATCTCAAGTTCAAGGGCCCTGCTTAACTTTGTCACCAAAGACTCTCAAATACTTGGCCAGACCTGCGTCCAGACAGATGCACTCCTAGCTTCAGACACACAACTCAAGGAGGCCGTTCTTGAATTAACTCGACTGATTTCCGGCACTATTGCAGAATATTACCAAGATTCAGATATGGTCCCGAACTTGCAAGTCTTCAAAAATATGACTGAAGTCCGTGACCACCTCCTTTTCATTCTCGATCATAACTTGCGGGACGAACAACTCACATCCACCTTTGACTTCTTCAGGAACAAAGTACTCTCAAACCCGCTTCTCAAGGGCGCGAGCTCCGGAGGCGGAATTCCCCCCCGTTCAGACTCCTTCCTCCACACGTTCTTCTGTGACTTCTCCGATAAGGAAGAGCTTCTTCTTGATTATAGGGATGAAAACTGGACCAGGGAAACCGTTTCTCTGGATCAAGAACTGGAGCCTTCTCCCCCCCCTTTGGCCTCTCCTGCCCCACCCTCCCCTATTCCTTCATCGTCGTCATCATCATCCTCACCTTCATCCTCTTTCTCATCCTCCTCACCCCTCCAACAGTATCCACGGCAGGAGGGCTCTGAGACAGTGGAGAGTGTTGGGACGGGCGGTGCAGATCCAGTGGTATTTATGGAAGAGGAGAGTTCGGGAGAGGCCGGCCCGGGGAGTTCAGAGCAAATGGAAGATGTCGAGTTGGAAATCAATATGGAGTCTTCCTCTGAGGAAGGGGAGTTATAGGGCTAAAGGAGGGAAACCAAAAGCCTTAGTGTATATGACGTTAATAAGCAAATTACATTCTCAGTTAATTAGTACCTGCCGTCTAGTTTTAGTTAGAGACTCTAACAAAGTTTTGTATGATTTCATTCCATTCGGCCGTGTTCACTCGGAGAACGTTCCCTTCTCTGCCTTCATCCCCGAGAGTCCTGAAGATAGAGTTCTCCTTGAGGGCCGGGATTTTGAGGGACATCTTCGCAACCATCTTGTTGGAGTAAGAGTCTCCAAGAGAATTCGCATTCTTGTTTTCACTCTCCTCTTCACTTAAGGCCTGATTAGAACCCAAAAGCAAGGATTTGAGGGATATTTTCATTATCATTAGCTTGTGTTTGAGTTTAGAATCAGTCTTGGAGTATTCCTGCCATTCCTTCTCGAAAGAAGACTTGTCCTTAGAGTTGTTTACTGCTATTGGTATCGAACACATATGGATCATAATCTGCTTCTGCAGGTCCCTAAATTCGTTCATAAGAGCTAGGATGTCGGGGTAATTAGATGATTCCTGGGAATAGTCAAGACCTTCCTCGGGTCCCTTACCGGAGAGCGGACTCGGGCTGTCACTGGGAGAGTGGCTCTCTTGATCGGAAACACCCAGGTCTTTTTGTAATTCCTTTTTCTTCTCTTTTTCCAGGACCTTCCTTGCAATCTTGTCCAGGGACTTATTTGAGTGGAGGGTATTAAGGAGATTCCTCTGTGAAAAGTAGGATCTCAGCCCCAGATTTGGGTCTTCTTGAATGATTTTCTCATTCCACCTCCTCATTTCCAGCTCGTAAAGTCTGGTGTTCATCACTCTGATCAATCTTCTCAAGTACACAGGTTCCAAGACATCCAGCTCACTATAAGCCTTGATCTTCGGGACATTCTGGAGATTTTCCAGGTTCCTCTTCAAGGATTCTGAATCTAGCTTAAGTTGTTTTATGGCCTCCTCATACCTCTTGACCTGGTCACGGCTCACCTTCATTTCGAGTTCCTGCTCCTCTATTCGGTGCATCAACAGCTGCTTATGGTCTTGGAGCTTCTTATACTCACTCTGAATGGCATCGTTCAGCGAATAGACTACGTCCTTTTCCATCAGCTCCTTCTTTAAAGACTGAATTTTCTCGTTCAGGAGCTTAATCTTATTTTCATACTTTGCTTTCTTCGGACTTTCCGGCGACAGGGGGTCACCAGTCCTAGGATCAGTCTCCGCCTCTGTTGTCTCTCTGGCCTGAGCTACCGTCTCTTGCCACATATCACTCTTCTGGTCATCTATCACAGGCGGGGAGAACGCAGAGAGTTCCGGTTCGGCAGTCTTCCCTGCCACTTCCAACGGATCCTCCGAATTAGCTATCAGTGCTTGCACCTTACCAGACAACACTTCTTCAGGCAAAAGTCCTAACCCTTCATCAACAGCACCCCCTAGCTGGTCAGACGCGAGGTGAACGGGGTTCAGCAGCTTATCCAGATTGGTTTCTATCTCCTGAACCGAATTTAATAATTTGTCAACGCACTCGGGAAGTCCCTCTGGACTAATTTCTGGGGCTGATCCAGAATCTATAAACTCAAAGATACCGCTTTGCATTGTCAGAATTTCCCCCAATAAAATCCTCAAGGTCCCATTTTCAACCTGGTCCAACAGCCTATACCAATACAATCCACTCCAAGAGTAGACTTGGCTATCTATGGGATAATGAACCCCATTAAAGCTCAAACTCCCACACTTTGAATAGAAGTTATCTGAGACACTCAGAGATTTCACGTATAGCTCCTCCAACTTCTTTTCTGAAACAGAACTCTTATTTATTCCCACCAAAATTGCCAAGGAAATGTTTATGTTCATAATTGCATCCAGACAACAGACAGGCAAAAGCTCCATACCGGCGTTCTTACTGTCAGAGTTTTCGTGCAAACATGCATGCAACTGGTTTCTGAAGTTTTTGATGTTCTCATGGGAAATGCTCTGATTGAGGCCATCATTTAGAATATGCCTGGAGAAGTCTTCAACCCAATTCAAGGTGTTCTTGATATCCATTTGTGAAGGGAGCTTCAGGGAGTTGAAGTCGGTCTCTGGCTTTTCCGTGCCTTTGGAGGCGCTTCTGTGGAACTCTCTCAAGTACGCGATAAAAGAGCCCAGGCGAAGGACGAGGAACCCTATTTCAATGGAGATGCTGCAAACCCAGTGGATAATTCCTCCAGTTTCTCCATCTCCAAGAAAATTTTGGATTTTATCTACTTGTAGGTATCTCAAGGCCTTGTATTGGAGGTACTGTAAAATTATGTTGGACTTGCAGAAAATGTCGTAAAGGCCCAAAATACGATTTAAATAGTCCGAATAAGCTGATACAGCTTCCTTCAAAGAGGGGTTCTTACCTAAAATCAAGTCGTTTATTTTTCGGATCTGATTCTCCTGTTCGTTTTCCCCGTTCCAACAGTCGCTGTCATTCATATTCAAAGATAATTCCAGTAACTCACACCTCCTTTGAGCAAGCTTTTCTTGAGAGCTGCTCCAAATCATCCCGAATTCGTACTCCAAGGGATTCATCGTTTCTTTCTGAGCGTTATCTTCCAGACCACTCTTCTTGGCAATTTGACTCAAGGGCCCGGTTTGCCTTCCTATATTATTGTATATAAATCTTCCTTTGAAGGTGTCTACTATTTGGGCCAGGTTCCGGATCATTGTTTTTTGTTTCTCTATTTGATTTCTATACTGTTCCATATTCTTCTGAGTTGTTTCAAAAATAGTCTTGATAGCCCTAGAATAGTTTGCATTTTCATCCTCCAATATACGGATCCTACTGTTCAGCTCATTCTCAATCTGCTTAGACTGTTTCAATAATTGCTGGTCAATCTGTATTAACTCTTCATACGAAGTGAGCTTGCCAGCATTTTCACGATTTGTAGCTTCCTGCTTCTTGGTTTTTTCGACAAATTTACACATTTCCTCTTTCATGCTTTCAATCAGGGTGTTTTTCTTCTCAATTTGTCCCACAAGTAGCTTTACATAGCCAGTCCATTTGGTATTGTTTTCTGAAAGCTTGGTACTTATCCGTTCAATTTCTTCTTCTTTCGCCTTCAAGATCTCCATGCTATAGCTGACTGTAGAGTCCACATCACTCATTAACTCACTAAAAGTTCTCGTCAAATCACTGTTTTTTTCACTTTTGAGTTTGCTGTTCTCCTCTTCTAGCTCCTTGATCCTTTCCAAAAGCTGGGTTTTCGCCTCGTCCTCTTGTGGCATTTTTCGTCCAGAATTCGAATCTTCCGGAGGAGTTTCCATTTCAAGCTGAGTCAGACAAAATAACTCGAGTCAAGCCCAGAATGTCTTTGGTTTCGCAAGCAATAATCACTAGTAGTTGCATATAATTACCTCACAATAGGTTTTAAACCTTTTGCTCGATAGTTTCTCAGTCAAAAATCACACAGGCTAAGCGCAGAAACTAACAAGGCTAAGGATGTATGATCAGATGGTATTCCATAGCCCCCTAGTAGGTTTTGCCGAGCTCAAACGCAGAATATCCGCCTTTAGCTTCAGAAGCTATTATTGTTGTGGGAGTAATTACATGCATGCGCCCGCCCACTGACAGGCGGGACAGCGAAGAGCTACAGAAGAGCCGCGGCGCCAGCCGGGTCACCTTAGGGGAAAAGCAAAAGAAGATCTGATGCGACAAATTGTAGAAAAGTAATAATTAAGTGAATAATAATAGTAACAATGACAATTATATTGTACCAAAGTCTAGAATGATCGATCAACACCATCACATAATTTGGATAGAATCGACGTCTCGGATTTGGATTGTGTAAGCCTTGCTTTCATTTACTCCTTAATTTGATTTGTCACGATTATTTTATTATAAAATCTCGGCCCTCGAATCTAGGCAACTAGACCAACCTTCTTTGCTTGTTCAATTGCGAGGATCTTTTCTCTTCTCTGGATAACGTGCTGGGCCTTCACTCCCATGATACCACCTCCCCACTTCCTTCTCAACTCAATATTGTCATTATATTGAGCTCTGAAGTTGTTGCAGAGGAGGTCAAATTCGGCCTGGTCTTCTTTCCTGACTCCTTCTATTGCGACGACAGCAGCGGTCTTCTTGCCAATCAATTTCCCGAGTCTCGCCTTTCCGCCAATGATGCAGAATACTACGTCCTTTCTTCTGCACAAGGCAGGAAGGAAACAGACGATTTCAATTGGATCAACATCGGACGCAATAACTACGAGTTTAGCCTTCTTCATCTCAATAAGGTCCGTGACATGGTTAACACCGTACTTGAGGAATAGCGGCTTCTTGCTCTCTACCATCTCACCGGCAGCGGCTTTCTTGGCTTCCTCTTGGAGTCTAATCTTTTTTTCTGCACGGGTCTCGGGCTTGTATTTGCCCATTAAGCGGAGAAGTTGAGAGGATTGGTTCTTGTCCAGCGTACAGGTAAATTGGTTCAATGTTGGTGGGACCTTTAAACGTCTCATAAGCGTACTCTTTTGACGCTGTAACAAGATGTAGCGTGGGTATCGTACATAACGAGTCAAGTCCGTCTTAGGCCTGATGTCACCTCCAATTCTGAAATTTCTTGGGGTCTTTTCGAACAGAGAATGACGGACCTTTTGAGTCGTATTCGTGGTCTTCTTATTTTGTCCTGACTTGTTTGATGCTACCATTTCAACTACTTGTTTCTTTCCCTAGATATTGATAAATTCACGACACCTCTTCGGATCGTAAGACTCTCAAACTAAGTGAAATTTTGTTTTCAACAAAGTTGTTTTCAAAATAACAGTAAATTCCTGCCTCGAATTTTCTTGCCTAAATTTATTAATTTACAATTAATATTCAGATTTATTACAGCGCCTATTTAAAGTACTTGAATTCCTTAATAATAATTTATTTAGAGACGCCTGTAAACAACAATATTATACATTAACTATTTTTTTGAGACATTTGGCTCATTAAAATGAGCACCTTTTTTTCAATTATTTACTAATCTTTAATTCCGGGGTAATTAAATTGTGATTTCGTCTCGTCTCCACTATTGATGGAACATGTCTCAAATAGTTTGAAAGGGTAATTAGACTCGAGGTTAGGCGAATTTACTAATGAGACAAATTAATACTTATTTTCGGTTTAACCTATATTGCAAGGCAACTGTATTCAATCATAGTTGGGCACCTAAAAATTAGTTTGGGCGCCAAGTATTTTGTCTGAAAGGAATAATATAATAATTAGTAGGCATTATTTAAAGTAATAAAGTACCTTACTCTGAAAGGTTTAAAATTTATATTTATAAAGGCCCAGAGTAAATAGCTGTGAAAAAAGTCAACCAGAGAGATCTTTGTCTACTTTTTTTTTTCAAGTTAAAGCACTAGGCAGTAATATTTATATAATTCTCCACGTCGAAAACATGGCTTTTGTTAAGGTTTTAAAGAACAAGGCGTACTTTAGTCGCTTCCAGGTGAAACCACGTAGACGACGTGAAGGTAAGACTGATTATCAGGCCCGTCGTGCAATGATTTCTCAGGACAAAACTAAATACAACTCACCGAAATACCGTTTTGTCGTGAGAATGACCAATACTAGAGTAATTTGCCAGATAGTTATTGCCACTATTGAGGGAGACAGAGTGATTTGCTCTGCAGACTCTACGGAATTACCGAGATACGGAATCCCCGTCGGTTTGGCGAACTTCTCTGCAGCTTACTGTACTGGACTTCTTTGCGCAAGACGCGTACTGAAACAGCTTGATATGGACAAGATTTTCACGGGAGTTGGAGAGATTACCGGAGATGACTACCATGTTGAGGAGGAGGCAGAAGAGAGAAGACCATTCAAGTGCATTCTGGACGTCGGTCTAACCAGAACTACTAGCGGAAATCGTGTCTTCGCCGCCATGAAGGGGGCCACTGATGGTGGGATCTACATACCACACTCTCCAAACAGATTCCCCGGATTCACCAAGGGAGAGAACGGAGCTGAAGATTCCTTCGATGCTGAGGCACTTAAGGACCGTATTCTCGGAAAACACATTTCTAACTACATGTCTGAAATGCAACAAGATGATCCGGAAAAATACAAGTCCCACTTTTCTCAGTACATAAAGGCCGGTATAACAGCTGAGAAGCTTGCTGACATGTATAAGAATGCAGTTAAGGCGATCCATGCAGATCCGACTCGCGAGAAAAAGCCAAAGAGAAAGGTAACCATAACTCGTGTTGGAAACACCATTAAGACAGAGAAGTCCCAATATGTAAGACACGTTAAGCTGACCAATCAGCAAAGAAAGGAGCGAGTCCAAAAGAAAATCGAGCTTGTTGCTCAACTAGCCGCTCAAGAAGAATAAGCTTTGGATGAAGAAGCATCATATAACAAAGTTGCATCTATAGCGATTGTAACCCTTATTTAATAACTTCTCTATTTTCGGTATTTAGTGGGCTCCTTATTTCTCTCAACTTAACCCTTCTCTTTATTCCACTCCACCACCGCTCTTTTTCCTCTTCGCTCTTCAAGTCAAGAAAAGAGACGACTCTCAGGTCTCCACTCTTCTTCTGTCCGGGGAAGTCTTGAGCCCCTCGTCGGCTCACGACTTTTCGTTTTCGAGTCTATTCCTAAAACCACGAAGTTTCTTTGGCTCACCCGCCACTAATTTCCTTTTATTAAATGCTTCTATGCTACCTTGCATATTTTCTAACCACATAAGAATAGTTGCATGTACACGTGAGGCCCGCCTAAATATATTGAAATTAATTATACCGGTAATACCTCATAACTGAAAGTTAAGAATAATTACAATTAGAACTCCGGGAAAAAGCTCGTTCGAGAGTGTAAGGATGGTTGAGAAATCCGGTGCGAGAAAGTCGTAGAACCAAATACTTGACTTATAGTGACTACAAGTAAGTATGGAAGGGAGTGAAACGACCGAGAGTAAATTAACCACTTTATTTGAAAACCAGCAAAAGCAGAACTCGAAGGGAGGTCTCGAAACGGAAGACTCGGCGAATGATGACCTCTTTAACTTATTTATGAAAGAAGTGGGAGAAACTGGTGGAAAACGTGGGCATGAGGACAGACAAATAAACAAAAGAGCCCAATCGAAAAGAGCAAAAATATCCAAGCTCTTAATCCAAGGCAGAATTCAGGAGGCCATTAGCAGTTCCAAAACAGAAGGGGAGGTCAAAGTTGGGACCTCTGAGGAAGAGATCTTGCGTCTGACTTCAAGGGTATTTTCCAACTCCTACGAGGTTTTGGGCATTCCCGTGGACTCTGACCAAGCGGCTATCGGCAGCAGGTATAGAAGGTTGTCTCTTCTGATACACCCAGATAAGGCTACTCACCCAAAAGCTAGGGAGGCTTTTGAGGTTCTGAACAAGGCATACGAGGAGTTACAGAAGGCTGAAAATCGCGCAAGATACAAGGACGTTTGGAAGAGGGCTCAGGAACTAGTGAAGAAGGAGATCAAGAAGAACAAGAGTCTGAACAAGAGCCAGCAGGATCAGGTCGAGTTCAAGAAGCAGTTTGAGAAGCAGGTCATAGAAATGAGTGAGAAACTTCTTCTGGACCTACAGGAGCGGAAGGAGTATAGCGAGCGTTGCCTCCTGGCCAACCACAGATTCGAGCAAGAACTCTACAGGCAGAAGTTACAGGAGGAAAAGGAAAGGTGCGTTCAGAGGAAGAAATGGAGCGAAGGCTTTGAGGAGAGAGCCCAGGGCTGGAGGTCCTACAGGCACAACAACTCCAAGTTGTTCGAAGGCAAGGCGAGTTTTGAAAAAGACTAGTGGGAAAACTAAGCATCCTTGAGGGCTAATTGAAGCGATTTTGGAAGCTCCACGTTTATAGTAATTGAATGGGTAGGGTAGAGTCTTCTATATTTTGTATCATTTTATATATGTTTCGTCTAATTTCTTCGCAATCTTCTGGCACAGTTAGTATAATTCGTTCTTTGTAAAGTACATTGACAACTACAACCTCGGGGCCATTTTCACCTTTATTTCCGAGGTCTCTAAGGGAGAAGTAAAAGTCTGGGCACTCCTTCCCGTCGGACTCCTCGAAGTCGGGTCTTCTCTTCATTAAAATTTTTCTCACGTCCGGGTGGATTCCGTTTGAGCAGACTCCAAAGTTGTTCTCTATGCAGGATCTTAGAGTCCCATATATGCTTAGATTGCAGAGACTACCTTTCGCTTGCTTGTTTTCAGAGGCTTGAGTTATAAAGTCCAAAATTATAAACGAAAGAGAGTCCACTACCAGGTCCGCCAACTGGGAGGAGTCCCATTGAATTATGAGCTCCGGCTCCCTTGTAGACCGGGGCTCCGCCGGAGTGTCTCCTCCAACCAAGTAAATCACTATGGCACTATCGTAGAGGTAAATTGCGTCCTGATCCAAAATTACATCGTCAAAGGACTTTTCAATTTCCTCCTGTAGAGTCTTCAGGCTGAATAGCGAGGGTCCTTCCCGAGGAAGAGGAATCCTCATCGTTTGTCTGATACAGGATTTTTTAACGTCTATTATTTGAGAAACGTCTTGGGGTTTCATAAGAAGCGTAGGCTCAAAAGGCCGCATCACTAGCAGAGACTCCTCGATGTCCACTCGGTCTGAGCCTCTCTTGAGCTTCTTGAGGCCCTCCTCTTCATTCTCTCCACCTTCCTCGGGGCGGAATGACAGCCTTCTGATATCCTTAGTTATGGACCCAACGGCCTGGACCCCTTGCTGGGTTGGGAAGGTTAGTCCCACTTTTTGGAGAATTTCCGGAGCAAACACGGCAAGAGAAGGAGAGAGCTCTTTCAGCTTGTCCTTGAGCTTCTTGCACTCTCCTCTCTCCCCGTGAACAAGAATCACGTTTGGGACTTTGAGACTCGTGACGAACTCCTGAGTTTGTGCAAAGTCCGAATGGGCGGAGAACGAAATCTGGTCAAATTTGGCTCTCATGGGGACCATTTTCTCTCCAATTTGGATCATTTCCGGCTCCTTTCTGAGTTCGTAAGCCGGGGTTCCCCTTACTGCATACCCAGTCAAGATGATCCCGTTCCTTTTGTCGGGGGCCCAGATCTCAAAAATATCCCTAGAGGTACCGTTTTGAAGCATCCCGGGAGCCGCCATTACCACACAAGGACCCGGGTTGTAGATGATATCCTTTATTTCAGTCAAGGAATTGACCGTTTTTATGTGGTTAAATTGAAAGGGATTAATACCCATGTCCGCTTGTCTCCTCACAGATTCTCCACACTGGTTTATGTAAGTTTCGAAAACTCTCATGCACTTTATGGACATGGGAGAAGCATATATAATCGGCACATTTTGGATGGACGGAGTCCGGGACCAGTGCTCCTCCAGAATCAAAAGGAGCTCCTGAGCCCGGCCAATGGCAAATACTGGAAGCAAGCACTTGCCTTTTCTGGTAATAATGGACTGAACTCCCCCAATAAACCTTTTTTCTCTGTCTATGCGCGGCTCATGTATTCTGGTACCGTATGTAGATTCGCAAATGAGTACGTGAACGTCAACTGGAGGGATCTCGGCTCTGGGGACGTGGCGATCGTCTTCCCTGCTGTAATCTCCCGTATAGAGGATTCTCACGCCTCCAATCTCCACCAGAAACATACAGGCTCCGAGTACATGTCCAGCTCCATAACAGGAGAATCTGATTCCGTTCACTTCAACTTGCTGTCTGAAGTCAATGATTTCAGTCATGCTGATGGCCTTCTCGATGTCCTTTTCAGAGTACAAGTTGATGGAGGACTGTGGGGCCTCCTCGGATTCAATACCCCCGGCAGTGAATTTGTTCACTCTGGCGTAATCCTGCCAAACAAGCTTGCAGATGGCCTTGGTTGGCTCCGTCATAAACACCTTCCCATTAAAGTCCGTTAAACTTACAAAATAGGGAGTGGCCCCAGAATGGTCCAAGTGGAAGTGGGTTATCAGACACAGGTCAATTGTGCTCACATCTATTGCGTCAAATACTGGAAGAGATCCAATTCCCGAAAAGGCTGGGTGTATTCCACAATCGAACATTACTGAGCGGCCTTTAAAGGATGCTACAACGCAAGATCTACCTACCTCGCATCCCGCTCCCAGTACCTGGATGTACAGGGTTTCACCTCCTATATCAATGCTCTGCTCAGTCAGACCAGAATCTAAAACGACCTCATTGTAGCTCATTTCTCACTTTAGAACGGGGCCCAGATCCGCACCAACCGCATTCACCGGAAACTTCCAAGTTTCCACGGATTCTCCTAGCTGCAGTAAACCAGTTTCTTTCAATCCGGGCACTTCTTGAAATCTTTCGGCCTCCGGAATTTTAAAGTCGATCTCTTTTCAGTTTACCTGTAATTATACTTTAAAGTCCCCGCTTGGAGTAGAGAAAAATTCCAATAATGTCTTTAAAGCAAAACTAAATACATGGACTTGTAGATTATACTTTTTGTTTTTTTATGAATTGTTGACTTTGGGCGGGTAATCCGAGATCTCAAGACATTTACATATTTCATGGTACCTGGAAGTGAGTTGTTGAGAAAGATTTAGAGACTTTTAAATATAAAATGTAGAGGAAGGAGAGGTGGGAAAGATGCAAAGCCATTAAATCGCCTTTTTTCTTTTTTTTCCTGACAAATCAAAGTATTGCTTTGATTCGTATTTGATTAGAGGAAGTGAGAGTCAAGTTCCTTATATTTACCGATGGAAAATTTTTGGAAATTGCCATTAATATACTCAATAAGGGAATTGACCGTATAGACTATGTCAGACTTTATAGATTTTGCAATAAGGTGGTCTATTTCGTGGCGTTCGTCTTCAATTTCCAGGTTTAGACTGAAGTCTCCGAAACAGACATTATCACCCAGAAACCTTGGGAGCGAAATTAGAAGTCTCAGTAAATGCTCCAAACTGTAAACTTGTGAAAATCTCACATCCTTGGCAAGCTTCTCAAGATTATTTACCTGCTGTGATTCTAAGGGGTAAATTAACCTCCTTTTAAGAGTTTTGTTAAATAATTCTATCAATATCTCCAAAACTGCGGACTGAATCTCTATTTCTGGAAAACAGCTCTTTTCTTTGCACTTGTTTTCTCCAGAAAGGGTTAAGTAATCTCTAAAAATGTCTTCTATGCAAGGATCTCTGGGCAAAACTAGAACTCTGCTCTGTTCAATTTGCCTTTTATCGTTCACTAAAATGCTGTAGACGAGTTCCGAAAAATCAAACCACTCACTTTCGATCTTATTGAACCTTAGCACTGAAACCTGCAGATCCTGTCCGGAGTTTAGCTCCCGCAACATGCTCTCTACAACTGCCTTATTTCCTTTCTTTAGGGCTCCAAGTAGTTGCTTTTGAGTCTCCAAACTCTTTTTCGTGGTACTCTTGTCAATCTTGAAAATCAGTGCCTCCGACTTCCACTCATTATCACTCCTATTGTAATAATATTTATCTTTGCAGTTGGCTTTTCCTCTAGCCTTGACACCAGGTTTTTTTCTACCCGTTACGTATCCCACAAAGTAAATAGGGTGCCACCCCTCGGGATGAATCTTCAAAGAAACATCCAATACGACTGCCTTCCAGAGCTGGCCCTTCCAAAGGGAATAGACCAATTCCCCAATACCGTACTTATATTGAATTTCCTCTATACTTCCGTAGGAGTGGACCTTTTGTCTCAAAAGCTCTTCCATCCCCACCTCTAAATTTGAAGACGAATCAAACCAAGGTTAGCCACACAAATAAATAGGCGAACGTTTACTCACTCTCTTCGCATTCAGTTACATGCTTTTATTCTCGTCCGCTATACCTGCTTAACTTTGCTACAGCCGCCTTTCCCGCCTAATTGGCAAATTTATTATTGTCTATTCGGGCAAGTTATTTTCCAGGAACAAAGATCTCTTACAGCTAAAAGTCAAATACTTATGTTTCTGTCTCTTGAAGTATATTTCTGTATGTGCAGCTAAATACTTAAGTAGCGGATTTAATAGGTTTTTAAATCTGTTCAAATGTCAAATAATCAGGGGATTAAAGTGCCCGGGTATAAATAATGTAATTAGCCATGAGAAATGGGCAAATAATGTACGGAACTAATTGCGTGATAGAAATGGGCGGAAAATTTAAATAGGAATGATTAGGCTCCACAAATGAGGAGATTGGAGCCGAATTAATCACTTTGCTCTTTTTTTCCTTTTCCAGGACTTTTATTTCCAGTCTGAAATATTTGGAACTTTGATCCTCGCGGACTTAACGGGACCTTCAGTCTGTTCCATAAATCCTGCAAAGCAGTCAGAACTTGATTGGAATACATTGGGATTTTCTAGATCGAACTGGTCTTTAATCTATGATTAATCTTTTGTCTTACTGGTAGTTTTTTTAGGCAAGTAAAAGCACCGGCTCACTAATTTTCCCCTTCCCCCAGTGTAACCGTGAATCACGTACGAGAAAAACAGCTTGGAAGGTATGGAGCCAGACCAAGGCTTAACTGAACAAATAGTATTAAGCTGCGGTACCGGTCAAAATGACCAGGATAGGAATCAGCCCCAGGAAGCCTCTCGAAATATCGATATATATACACTTAACGCTGATCTATTTAATACTGGTGGTAACGACGATAGCAAGGCGTTTTCTGAGAAGGGCGAAATGTCTCAAGCCAATCAGCAGAGCTCTAAATCAAACATCGGCTCATTTAGTCCGTCTCATCTGGACGGATTCAACCCCAGGCCGGGACTTTTCCAGAAACTGGTGCACTCTCGGGACTCAAAGGGGTTGAGGGAATACATTTTCAGCCCCATGAGGAGCGTTATCAACGAAAGAGACTCCTCTGGATGCACAGCGCTTCACGTTGCTCTGTTGAACGCGTATCCGGAAATGCTGGAGATCCTCTTGAGTAGTCCACGGGAAGAGCCGGACTCTGCGGGAGAAGGTGGTAACGGGCAAAACGGGGACGAAATACCAAACAACCAGGTTGGCGAGTACTTTGGCAGCGATTTGACAAATAGTCACGGTGTTGGCCTGACTCGTGATTCCATCCACGACAGTAGCATAATTCCAATCGATTTGTCTATTCCGTTTGCAGGGATCCCCGTCTCCCAGCTAGTGCTTTGTAAGGCGATTTTCCGGGAAAGATACGATGATTGCTTGAATTGCCTGTACCTTCTTCTGCCCTTTGCAATAAACCACGATGTTTCTCCCTACGTTTCGTGGCTGGATCTCAACGCTACAGACCAGCTTGGACTAACTGCCCTACACTTGGCGTGTAGCTTTGGAGACTCCAAGATTGCATCCCTTCTGCTTGAGTACGGCGCCCTGGCGACGATTTCGGACTTAAACGGCGACGAGCCCGTTCATCATGCAATTTCGAGCAGAGATCCGGTTACCTTTTCTGTGATTCTTTCGAACGGAGGGGGCGATCCTCTTAAGAAGTCTACCAGCACTGCGGCCTTGATCAAGTATTGTATTGACAGGTCCGCTTGGAGATGTCTTCACACCCTGCTTACTGACTCCGAGTACCACCAACACCCCATTTCGGAGAGTGAGTACGACTTGCTTTCTTTCCACGCCCAAAAGCTTGGACTGGATCCAGAGTTCACAAGGGTGTTTTCTCTGGCAATTGAGATCGCTGCTGGAGAAGAGTTGTCTCAAGGAGTGGGCGAGAATTTTATTGTGGACGGCCCTGCAGTGGGCCTGGCTTCAACCAGGATTTTCACCCACGGCTGTTGTTTTAAACATATTTCACTTCCGGAACCAATGGACATGCCCATCAGACGTTCGAAACTGGTGAATAAGATTCCAGAGAACCCAACTCGCATGGAGGTGTTGGTGAAACCCGGAGTTGGGATTCTTAGAAGCAACGAGTTTTCCCTCCTTCAGTGGGAAGAGTCGTGTAGGCCGGCCCTACTTTCAGACATCCTCCGGGTCCACGATTGGGCCTACGTCAGGCTTCTGCAGCACAAAGTTGAAGAGAGTCGGCTAATCTGGGATCAAAGGCCGTTTCTCACGGGATCCATTGACGACGATACCCAGCTGACTCCTGAGTCCTGGAAGGCCGCGATTCATGCGAGCGGCTCAGTAATCAAGGCCGTGGACTGCGTCTGTAGAGGCGAAAACAGAAACGCCTTTTGCGCGATTAGGCCTCCCGGGCACCATCTAGGCACTTGGGGAGCGGCCCAAAGTGTCGGAACGGACGAGGGGATTCCGTCGGGCTCCCAGGGATTTTGCCTCTTGAACAACGTTGCAATAGGGGCGGCTTACTGCAGGTACATGTACGGGAGCGTCGGAATATCGAAGATAGCCATAATTGACTTTGATGTGCATCATGGGAACGGCACGGAGCAGATTGTGAGGAATGTTTGTCCCGGAAACAGAACTATTAGGACTGTGTTCAACCCGGTTCCCGGGGTGAACTTGAACTTGGAGCAGGAGATTTCTTATTACAAGATCTGGAGGGACGAGCAAGATGCCGAGAACATATTGTTCTCGAGCATCCACGCCTACGACGGTACCTTTTACCCGGGAACTGGTCCCGATCAGTACATTCCCAAGCCGAACATCATTAATATTGGACTTCCGGAGAAAACCTCTTCTAGATTTTTTAGAAGCAAGATTAAGCGCGTTCTTTTACCTAAACTTCTTCAGTTTAGACCAGACATCATCTTCATTTCAGCAGGATTCGATGGGCACGTTATAGACATTGTGGGAAAAGGATTTACCTCTTGCACTGAAGGCGACTACGCTTGGCTCACCCAACAATTGATCAGCATTGCAAATCTCTGCTGTAACGGGAGAATTGTTTCTGTTCTTGAGGGAGGCTACAACACAAAGGCCTTGAGCCTTTCTCCACTAGCAAAGTCAGTTGCGGCTCACGTGAGAGCCCTGCAGTGGACCTCTCCGAACCTAATGCCCAACCCACAGGAGTGGGAAGAGGAGGACGAGGAGCTCGAGGAGGAGTGCGATGAGCTCGGAAATCACTCCAGAGGCTATTCAATCGAAAAGGAAGAGGACGAGAGGGAGGCGGTGGGAGTTGGAGGAGCGGATGTGGGACCTTCTAGTCACTTCCTCCCGGAGGCCGCAATTGGCCACGATTCCCAGAACTCGATCGACGGCTTTATCCAGCCGGACTCGTCCTCCCAGTGCTTTTTTGGCTCCGAAACGACTCAGTCCCCGAGCCTTAAAAGGTACAGACCCCTCGAGAAGAGCCAGACCGTCGGGAACCCCTCGAACGACTTTTCCTCCGTGATGTCCTCCTCTCAGATCAGTGAGTTCGATACCAACCCCACATCCAACTTCATCTCCAACAGACCGAGACGCGCCGCTGCAATTAAGGCCGAAGAAAGTATTCAGAAGAAAATCCAGTCCCAAATGTCTGCAGGGCCGGAGGGGGAGGGCCTGAGAGCTGACAACCAAAGCTTTCAGTCAAGTTAAGTCGAGCCCTTCTTTCCATTTTAGAGTCCCGAGATTCAATTAACTAGCTTATATTGCTTTCGAAGACCTTTCTTCTTCTTATCTTGCGCCTGCTTCTATTAACGGAATCCGGGTTGTCGGCTTTCCACTCCTCCAGCAACGCTTTTACTGTCACTGCTATCGCAAAACGCCCCTTTTAATCCCACTCCCTCCTCCACTCCCGAGAAAACGCAATGGCTCTGCGCGTACGGTCACTCATATACCGTTGTTGCATGCATCCACATAAATTTTGCACAGCTATACGGGAATAAATTTGCATGCCTCCCCACATAGGAGAAAGGGCGGTACTAATATTTAAATTTGTAATATAAATAGGAGTAAGTTAAATAGGAGGTGAAAATAAAGGTGGCGGAAAATTGGAGAATAAGTGGAAACTGGGAACTCAGCTAATACTGTAAAAGAGGAGAAAGGTGGATGGGCCAGAGAGGAAAGTTCGAGCGAGCCTTCAGGAGAGGGACTTGCTTTTGTGCGGACTTTTTTCTATTTGTTCGTTGTTGAGGTAATTGTATTACATAGCTCGGGGTCTCTCTGTGAGGCTTGAATAGAGATAGTGGGAACCAGTACTTTGTTGAGCGTAGATTCTCAAACTTGGTTTTTCCTTTTAACGGCGGAGACCGGCCCGGGTCCGAGTACTGGCTGACTACGAGGAAAAAGGGGAGGGGGGAGGAGGGACTAACTAATAAAGTTGGTCTCAGGGACAAGGAGAGAAACCGGAGTGGGGATTTCCTGGGGTTTGCACTAAGTTAATTCTGGGTGATTGGCTCTGACGTTTCAAAAAGGGCTGGAAATGGAAGGCAAAGGGGATTCCAGGAGATTTGAGAGTGACTCTGGGAATGCTCGGGGCTTTAAGAGTAGAGCGGGCTGCGCTTCCAGCTTTGCAGAGGACCAAGTTGAGGTCATTGCCCACATCAAAGATGTTCCTATTTGCATTAAATACAGTTCGGCTCCATCCACTAATTTAAGCACGGCACCTTCTACTCCAAACTCTCGCGGTTTGGAACACTTGGAGGCGGCCGGGGGTGGAAACACGGTTGCAGGAGTGGGTGGAGAGAGCTCATCAAGTCGCCAACAGAGTTTGTGCTTCGGGAGGCCGGCCGAAAGGTTCGGCAGTTTTGGATGCGCGACAATGCTGACACGGGGGGGGGGTTTGATGGCTCGGGCACGGCCTGGCAGCTCTTTGACTTCAGAATAGTACGAAAGAGACGACAGTACTCCGCCTCTTGCAGAATTCACATAGAAATGACAAGGCCGAATGACTTCTCATTTCTGTTGAGTTTTGAGATAAGTGACGGGGGTGACTTTCTGTACTTGAGGTCGGAACAGCGGCTTTTGGTGGAGTTTCAAGAGTTCCCGACAATGTTGGTGGATTTGTTGAACAAGTCCAAGAATGCAGGGATGAAGGGGCTCTTCGAGGCCAGGAGGGAAACTGTATTTCCAGGAATAAGCAGATTTGGGTCTGGAAGTTCCGGGCCGGGGGGGAGCTTGGCGGCGGAGAGCGAGGATCTGAATTCTCTCAGAATTGTCTTAAATGTCAGCATTTCGGACTCTGGGCCGGAGCCATTCTTCGGACTGAACCCGGGGGGGAGAACTTCTTTTGGCTCGGCTCTTTTGGGTGGGGCGGACTCCTGCATTCTTCACTTCGTTGAGCTGAACCACTACAAGGAAATTGTCCACCTCTCTCTCCCGTTTGAGATGGCATCCGATCTGCTTTTCAGAGACTACGTGCTTCGGCACCTGAACAGTTACTTTGAGTTATCCCAAAGACAGGAGGAGAGCATTCTCAGATACGAAAAAGAGGTTGGATCATTGAAAAGGGAATTGGAGACTTTAACTGACAAGCTTTCGAGAAGCAGCTTTATTTCGGCTAGAAACGAGAAAGAGATGTCCGAGAGGTTTGAGTTAGAGGTCAAGAAGCTTGTTGAAAGGTATGAGAACGACTATTTCCAGCTCAAGGTAATCTACGAGGACCTACGTCTGAAGGAGTTTGAGCATTGGAACCAAGAAAGACAACAAAGTGAGAAAAAGGTCAGCGAGCTACAACAGCAATTCAGGGAGCTGAGCGCCCTGTATGACGGGTTGAGCGAGTCCAAGTCCAGCCTCGAAAAGCATCTTAAGGACGACCGAGATACAATCGCCGAGCTTAAGGCTAAGCTGGAGGCGGTTCAAAGCTCTTTTGAGGTTCTCTCCAATCTTAAGAACGAGCAGGAGCGGGAGCTCAACGACTTAAAACTTGAGTACAGCAACGCGCTCGAGAGTAACAACAACTTGAGGACCGACTTGGAGAGGAGACAAAAGGAGATTGCGGACCTGGATGTTGCCTTGGATGATGCGTGCAAGGAAATCGAAAAGGGAAATCAAATCATTTCGAGTCTGCAAACCTCTCTTGGGAATGTGGACTCTAAATATAAGCAGCAGATGGCAACCTTTGGCAACCTGAAAAGAAGTTTCCAGCAGGTCGAAATCAGGAACAAAAGCTTGGAGGAGAAGCTGAGGGACTTCGAGCAGTCCCTCGAGGACTCTAACAGCAGACAGGAGCAATTGCTGGAGGAAAACGAGAGGCTTAGGAAGATCCTTATGCAGGCAGAAAAGCAGATTGAAATTAACCAGAGCGTAATAGCCTCGCTCAAGAAACAGCTATCCGGTGGAAATTCAAGTTTTTGCGGAGGCTCCTACATGGAGCTTAATTCAAATCCCTCCGGCGGATTCTCTAAGGGCCATTGTTCAACCAAGGCATCTGGAGGCGGACTCGCGAACTTGGGGTCGCTGAATGGAGTTCATTACACCCTTGGAGGTCTCCAGCCCGCGGTGGCCTCTGTTTCGGCGTCGAGAGGAGTGTACCTTGGAGGGACTGGCTTCTCTAGACAAAGAAAAAGGTCAGAAGCGACTTTTGAATCCGAGTCTATTACCAAGAAGTACTCCATGTCAGTCCAGCCGAGGCGCTCCTACACTTGGAGTATGGAGAGCGCTAACCACGAGCCGAGGCATACGGAGGCTTTTGGAGGTAGAAGTGGCAGAGGGTCAGCGGCCTTCTCCAACAACCAAGGAGGCAGCCGGAGGGGGTCGATGCACCTCGATTTTGAGGAGCTTCCGAGAGTTGGTAGTGGGGGCGGAGCCATCAAAAAATCCCTGGAAACCATCGATGAAAGGTCTCCCTCCATATTTACCCCTCCGAATAACAGAAATCAGGCCCAGGGAGGCAACCAAAAGGTGACTGGCGGCAAGAGGGTCTTGGGGGAGGATTTGAGAGGGGGAAGTTCTAGTGTTCTCGGTCCCGCTCCGGGCGAGGACTTTGGTTTGGGACAGGAGTTTGGTGCCGGAGCTGCAGTGGGGGAGGAGGAAGGACTCTTCACCTTCGATGGAACTGGCGAGGTGCTGGAAGGGCCTGCCAGAGAGCTAACTACTCCCAGGCTGAAAACTCCGGTGAAGCCGCCCAGGCCTCAAAACAGGAGCAGCAGCGCGGCGGAAACCTCTTCCTAGCAGAACAGGACGAAAGGTGGGGGGGGGGGGGGGGGGGGGGGGGGGGGCGCATTCTGGAGAGAGACTATGGGATACGAGGCAAGTGTTAAAGACCAAGATTTAATGCCACTGAGGGTTTTTTCCTTCAAGAGTAAGGCGTTCCCGCAAAGCTAACGGAACCCCGTTACATCTTGTATCCGCCAAATCGTCAAGTTTAACTTGAGACAAAGCGGCGCAACAAGGTAAAATAAGGAACAAACAGGACGCGTCATATCCTTCTTGGACTCCTTTACTTAAAAAGGAAAGCTGGAAAGCAAAGCTTAACACCTTTCAGAGTAGCGATGGAGAGCAGAAAGGAGGTCATCCGGAGAAATAGCGCTATCCCCATCGCTATCCAGGTTCTCCAGCATAGTCTTCAGCTCTTCCTCCGACATTGAGAGTCCCAGTCTGGCGGCGCAGGCCGCGAGATCCTCAAGATCTATTGTTCCGGTCTTCTTGAGATCGAGACAGCTAAATATGTTCACGGCGTCCTCAACTGTAAACTTTTTGATCTCGTTTCCGCTGTTCACCAGGCTGACGAATCCGGCAAAGTCCAGCTTGCCTCCGCACTCCTGAGTGAGGGAATTCAGCCTTCCGATGACCGTGTTGTCCAGGGGAATGTCCATGCAGGTTGCCGCTGCTCTGAGAAAGCCGACATCCAGTCCGGATTTCCCGTCCAGAAGGTCAAATACGTCCCTCAGCTCTCTAACTTCTGTGCTGTCCATAATTATTAAGTTTACTAAACGCAGTTATTCTGGCCTCAATAGAAAAAAACTGACGTGGCTGGCAACCCAGTTAAGTCCCCTATTGCACTCTCACTCCACCTGCTCTCAACCCTCGCTCTACTTCCCGTATTTACTTCTACGGCTAGTTAATCTGTTTATTCTTGAAACGTTGGCACTGCTTCCAGTGCCTCGAACCCTCGACTTCTCTTCGCTTTGGGCTTGTCGTAGCTCTCCGCACTATAAAGATCCTTCCTTTCTTCTTCTTTCTCCGGGGAAGGCAGTGAAAAAGATTTCTGAAATATTCTGTTCACATAAACAGCTTATCTTTTTGCATCGCAGTTTACATGTCTATTTCTGTGCACACTAAAGCTGCAGGCTAGCCCGCCAAAAGTTCCCGCCCGACGTGTTGGCGGGTACGGTGGGGATAGTGCTCTGGAACCGAAATAGAGTCACCGGACTGGAAATGCAGGGCAGTAAGAGAGAGGAGCGAGCGGAAGAGGGCAGGGAAGAAGAGAGCGAGGATGCGCCCTACGGATGGGGTGTGAGCAGGGGCTCGTTCCCGCAAGAGGTTTCTCAGGCAGTGCTACTGCAGGAAGTTCAAAAGCTGGGTTTCGGTGGGAAAAGGGTGAGGGTGGCCGGGATAGTGACGCAGGTGGACGTTTTTCGGCGAGAATTTGTTATCTGCTACGAGGGGAGCAGTTTGAAGGCGATTTTGAGGTAAGCGTTCGGAGAGAGGGACGGGGCTCTCTGGAGTGTCGGGCTTCAGGTGAGAGGCCCGGTTGTCCGGGTAAATCGGTGTTCGACGCTGCGACTATTTCGGTTTTCTTACTGTTTTTGCAGAGATTCAAGCTCCTCTAGCATTCACAGCCTCGAAACGGGGGATGTTGTCGAGATTTTTGGGAATTTGTCTTATGTCGGACCGAGGGAACACCAGGGAGAAGGGCAGTACGTGGTTATTACGGACTTTGTGAGAAACATTCAAGAAATGGACCTACATTTCTACCAAATTAGTATTATTTTACGTAGAAAGCTGCAGAATTTTGCAGATATTGTGCACTAATTACTTTGCATTAGTCCTTGCATGCAGATTTTCTTTGGCAAAAGGCGCCAGCCACTTTGTACTCGGGTAGTTTTTACTTGTTTTTTGAGAAACTTGTGTTATATATAAAGTTGTCCACAAGAAAAGGATGTTTACTGATGGATTCAACCCATTCAATCCACCTAAGAGATCGGAGTGATTTTGCCGGAGAGGCTTCGTAGTGTACTTACCTGTTTTCGGACTTGGTATTAATAGATTCGCGTATTTTCGAGTATATTGTATTGGTTTTAAATAGCTCAATTTCCCTGACGAAGTCGCATTTCTGGTTGTGGAAAGTTAGGAACTTCACGGCGAACTCCCTTTGGTCGGTGGAAGTGCTTCTTTTGGTATTGTAGGCGTTGTAGAAGACTCTGTCTAGAAGCAGGCCTTGGCTCGGAGCCAGGTGTATCGAGAATTTGTCCGGGAGAAAGCAGAGTCTGATTGCGTTTTTTGGGGCGGTTCCCCTAAATATCTCTATTGCCAGAGCCACCATCTTTCTGATTTGGTGAAGCAGGAACGACTGTCCCAAGATTACGATCTTAACCAGGGGGACCCCCCCCCCTTCCTGTCCTACGGGCACTTTGCAGACGCTTATCTCCTCGATGTGCCTCCAGGATGTTGGGTCAGTGAAGGTGGACTTGGAGGTGAAGTTGTGGAAGCTATGCGTCCCGATATACTCCGTCAGAATCGCTTGGAACTCCTCCAAATCGCGGCTTGAGAGCTTAAACCTTCTTCTGTCACTCTCGGAGTAGTCGCGGATGTCGTAATCCACCAGCCTGAAGTCGTTTCCCAGCCCATAGTTGTTCATTCTGTTGAGCTGGTGCTGTTCAAAAACCTTGACCCTCTCCTCCTTTTCTGCCGTCTCTTCATCCTCGCTTCCCGGGCAGTCGGAGCCAGTTCTTAGTGTTGACTCTCTTTTTCTTCGCTTCCCTTGATGGTTTTTACTTTCCATTAGGCCCTGCTGGTACTTTTCTTGGCTTGCGGCCAAAAGCTCCTCTCGGAGGCCATCATTGCTTATTTTGGCCGGACTCAAGAGGAACTCTGGCATCAAGTACTCGTAGCGTCTTCTGGAGCAGTCCGTCCTCGCATCGAAGTTCTTGGTGACGCGGAATATCTTGAAAACCTGAATCTTCCTGTCCTTCAACAATGAATTCAGCCTACTGACAATGTGGTCCAAAATCAAAAGCTCGTCCAGGAAGAGAAGTGGGTTTTCATCCTCTGAGACGGATTTAGTGCAGAGCAGAGGGTTTCCGCTGCTCTGCGGCTTTTCCCCCTCCGTCTCGTTAAGAAGCCTCCTCTCTCTCTCAAGCCTTTCACAAGATTGCCTAACATTTTCATTGCTCTCCTTACCTTCCAAAATGGACTTCAGTTCTTTGGTCACTCTAATCTTTGCCCTGAAAGAGGCCACCTGACAAGCCGAGTGAACACCCTTGTCTGTCCTTCCCACTCTTGACCATCTCAGCCTCCTTAATAGCCCGCCGCCATTCTCCTGGCCTCGGGCAGAGACTTCTTCCTCTTCCAGATGCCCGTTTCTTTCTTCTCGGTCAGCCCGTTGCTCGCCGTCCTTTTCTCCCTTAACCTCCCCGTTCTCTCTTTGGCTTGCAACACAAAACAGGTCAAGCCTTTCCAAACAGTCCTCCATTTCCCCCTCTATTGTCTTCAGCTCCTCCACCTTCCTGTTGTTCCTCATCTGAATTTGCATTCCATGGTATTCGGAGCCGTCGTAACCAAAAGCCATGCAATAGGTCCTCGTCGGAAGTACTTCCTGCATATTTGCCGGTCCAAAGTGGCAAGCTCGTAGTTGGTTGAGATCTACCGATTCAAAGCCTTAAAAACTAGTAAACAAGCCAGAAGTTTGAAAGGAAATAAACGCAAAACTTGCCGTGCCTGGAAGTCAAGCAAATTAAGAAAACATCAAATTCCCTCGGATTTTAAAACTTAATTAACTATTCGATAAGGAAGTCTATTTTCCGGCACTTAATATATAGTATTGAGATCTTTAGGCAACTAGAGCGCGTCAAATTAAATGACACTGATCTTCCTGAAAAAATTGGCGCCAAGAGTGGGAATGAAGCAAAATATAATTAAATTAATTCAAAATAAATACTCTTAAAATTATGCAATTCGCCTGAATTTGGAGGCCCGGAGCTCACGAATTAGTCATCGTCAAATGCATCGTTGCTGGCTCCTCCGCCTCTCATTGATGACACGGCTCTGGCTAGTCTTTTTAGACCATGCAGTAATTGCTTATTTTCACTCTTTCTTTTTCTGTTCTTTTGCTCGAGCTTCTGAACCTTGGCTTCCAAAACCGAGAGTCTTGACTCAATTCCTTCGCCTTCTGCAGCCATGCCTGCGCCCATTGGGGAATCACTATTCACATCGAATATTGTGGCTCTAGGGTTTGTCTTTCTAAGAGCTTTCAGAAGCTTCTTACGTTCTTTAACCTCCTTCTTTGCATCGCTCTTACTCATCCCCCCCGCAACAAGATCCTTCTTCAACTTCTTTTCATTTTCCTTATCTTGTTTCTTCTGCGCCTTTTTTTCTTCTTTAGTCAGAGACGTCGTTGCTCCAACTCCACCAGTTTGGGCGGTACTAATATCATCGCCATCACTCTGTGTTCCAGCTGATTGCCCTTCTGGATTATTGGAAACTCTTTCCATGGCTGAGTTGGCACTCCCAGCTGCATCACCAAACCCACCAGATTGGTTGAAATGTTCCATGAGAGTGAGGTTTGGGTTTGAATTCCTCTCTGTTTTAAGGCTTTTCTTTACCTCTTTGAGTTTATTTTTGACAGTTGTGCTATCCAAACCCAAACTTTTACCTTTATTTTTTATGGCTTTTTCATCTTCCTTGTCTTTCTTCTTCATTGCCTTTTCAGCTTGACTTTTTTGTTTCTTCTCTTCCTTCTTTCTTTGTTTCTCTAGCTTTTTCTCTTCCTTTTTTCTTCTTTTTTCTTCTTTTTTGCGTCGTTTATCAGCACTACTCTTCTTTTTTAAAAGTTGGACTAATGACACCTCGTCATTAACTCTAGATTCATGGTAATTAGGAATAATTGAGATTCCAAATCTTGCAAGAGATAGTTTTGTAAGTGGAAATAGAAAATCTGAAGTTGAAAGAATCAGGGAGTGAGTTATTACTTCAGCTCCTTTATCTATCCCTCTTCTTCCCTTTCGAGTATCGTTTCCCTCATAAAGTAAGATAACAACAAAAATAAATAACGAATAACATTTAATAAAGTATTTCTTCATCTTTGCTTAGTAAAATTACAATATAATTAACCTTAGGCTTAGGCTTTCGATGTTTCTTGGAAAATACCTTTATTAATATAATTACCTTATGTTAAAGTTAAATAATTTGGTTTCCTCATGCAAATTAGCTATAATAGGATTGCTTTCATTCTAAGATATCACGATCAGATGAGCTTCACGTTATTTATTGACAAAGTTTTAATCACCTCTTTTTTTTTTATATCACCTACTCTCTTGATCTTCAACCACAGATCAAAGGTTCTTTCAATACAAAAGTGGAAGTTCAAAGCTCTCTAATGAATAATAACTGTTTAACTTGAGATTGGAGGAAAACTGACCTCTCCGACTCGCACCAGGTGCATGCATTCACTGTGTGACTTTATTGGATTGGCGCCAATAAACTAATAGCTAATGCTAGATTAATAAGAAGATAAAAAAGAAAAAAAAAAGGATATCAGATTCAGTTTGAAAAATATTAACAAGTAATTTAGGGGAAATCTAGAATAAGTTTGAGGGGTTTAATAAAGTGGAGAAAAAAGTTCATTTTTTTGATAAATTACAAGGATTGTAGTCTTGCAAGAAAAATGTTTAAAGGCACTTGAATCAAAAGTTGAAATCCAAATGCGAGCGAACAATTTAATGCAATATATAAAGTCAAAGCAAGACACCTCACAATCCACTCAACTCACTGCACTTCTAAATATTGAATTTGGTTATCAGCTCTCATACCATCCACTTATTAAAAAAATGCCAGTACAAAGAAGCTCCCGCGTGTGTGTATTTTAAGCTCAGTAATTTGAATTGGAGAATTCCCAGTGGAATTTTTCATTTCCAGTTGTTTCAGGTTCACTGTGATCAACCCAATAAGTAAAAGCGGGATACAAATTCTTAGGTCAATCAAGACAGAGAGAAGGATTTGCGTTTAGGGAAACAAGAGATTGGTTAAAGATGACCATTGAAGACGTAAGTTTACGTTCTGGGAGAAACTTGCAGGGAGGGGAAAAAGAGTAGAGAAAGATAAGAATTTTTGAATAGCCTATCGGCTCTCTTTAAAGTCAGAAAGCATCGAAGTACTGCAGGAGAAAAAGGAATCCCCTGAGCAAAATCGGAATGTATATTACCTAACTTTCTCCATTAGATCCAAGAATGTGCCAAAGCCCTGGACTGTGAAAAGAAAAATCAATTCGATGCGAAGCTTTCCCACAGAATCCTCATCTTAGCGGGATTCTATGTAAAGTAAGTGCCTTCGATACTTAAGGCTTAATTTATATCCACCAAAATTCAAATTCCTACGCAATTTATCCAAACTGTAGTGAAACAAAAATTCAAGAGCACATGGAATCAATCTCAAAGACAAGTCTGACCCTTGAAGTAAGTTTAAACTTGGCATGTAATAGATATGCACTGCCCCGCGAGGGGAGAGATATTGAGAAAAGTCTCATACTCTAGCCTTAAATTAAGTTCAAAATACTTTGGAATTCACTTAAAACAAATAGGAGTTAAAGGCTTTCGCGAGTAAAGATGCCTGTAAACCCCCGAATAAAGAGAATATCAAAAACATGTTTCAACTGTTGGATGTAGGCAAATCAGGACAAGTTGACATTGAACTCCTTAAGTACGGTCTAATTTCCATAGGATCTGACAAGTTTAGCAGCTTCGAAACAGAGGATTTCTTTAAACTTTTAGAAATTAACACAGCAGAAACAAAAACAGTGCCCATTGACCAAGTTATTAACAAAATAACTGATCTACTTTCAATTTTCAACTAGAAACCTAGAGTCATATGTGACCTTCAAACCCATCTGTCCGTCTGTTTCTTATTTTATTCAATATTTTCCTTCATTTCGACAACTTTGTAAGTCTGAATGATTTTCCCGCCTACATGCAATGTAATTATTTCGTCCTAAATAATGTAAATAAATTGTAATTTATTCATTAACAAATAAAATGAAGATTTGAGTTGTAATCAGAGGTTACTAGAGTTTTTTATAGATATCTGTCCTCCATTGTAACCAGTAGAAGGGCGAATTTAGAGTCCGGAGAAACCTATAAGAGTAGGCAATTAATGATTCATGAAAATATATTTGTACAATCTTTAAAAGGTCAATTTAAGTGCTGCCAAGCTAATCAGATTATCCCAACCAAGCTTATTTAGTCGGAGTCTGTTTCATTTCTCGCCTGACCCTATTTAAATTGTTTCTCTTGAGTATTAATTGCATTGTGAATTGTTGATATAAAGAAGACGAATTTACCTAACGCACAATTCAAATCCACGTAATTTATACAATACCAGAGTTACTTTAGGGACTAATCTTATAATTCATTCTTACTCGGGAATTTCGTTGCATAAATAACAAATATTAACTCGTAAATTCACATAAACTTGTTACACTCCAACAAAGATCCTTCAACCTGTAAAAAAGTTCCCAAGGTAAAATTGCAGACTTGTTTTCGAACTATCAGGTAGAAAGATTATTTATCCAAGTCTAAGCCTAGTGAAAAAGATAGCAAAATAAGCTGTGCAAAATACATTTCATAATTAAATTTATATCTTAATATAGGGCTTAAATTATGACAGGGGTTTTCTCTATATTTCCGCCGAAGCCTTGGTCCAATGTAATCTCAAGAACTAATGGAAGATCTTTGAATGCACTCAAATACCTTTGCTGCTGTACAAGCAATATAGTAAAAGCCTTAAACCGAGCAATTGGACTCTGGAGTGGGTGCCTACTTAGTTTAAATATTCTAATCCTTTTGTTCTGCATCAAAACTTCATTGAAATGTCCAGTTATCCTCAAATGGCTATTTCCAAGACTAGTTGAACATCTTACATCGGAACTTAGCGTCATTTACATACTACTATATGTAACCTCTATATTTGGCATCGTCACAGGTTTTGTTGGAGTCATTACCACCTCCGCCTACAGCATAATCGCCTTGAAGATTTGCATGGTATGTAACTACTTGAATATTCTTAAAGACTTTCTCTTCTTAATCATAATTGTTGCCCTTCTTTTCCGCTGGAACCTGGGATTCTTCCAAGCTATTACCTTTTTCCTGACATTGTACTGCATCATCATTTCTATTGGGATATTTTGTTCTTTTGTCCTTGAAAACCTCCTCTACCATCTCGAACTTGGTAATGAAGATGAGAGCTCAACTGCCCAAAATACGGAAGCTGAATCAGAGTCAACTAACAGCAGAAATTTAAAGAATGACGAGAATAATAGTAGCAAAGACCTTGAGTCCGCCAAAGACGACGAGTCAAGAAATCTGATCCATTGAGCTATTTCATTTATGTTTGATTCCTATCCTGCCAAGATACTTTTCTGTCCCCATTATATACCTCTTTCCGTTTGGACAAACATTAACGCAGTTTATTTTCGTGATTGCTTCATCAATCCTAAATTCTGCCGGTACTGCGCAGGCTCCTCCATTCTTCGAATGTGTAAATTGGCGATAGGCCAGTATTTCAAAATGGTTCGTTTTGGAACATTTTAAGCAGTCATTTGGATTTTTCGGAAGTAAATCCACCTTGCATGGTTGTGGCAATAAAGCCTTACTTTGAAGATTGCAAACTAGCTCTTCTGGTTCTTTTAGAGAATTAGAACCTCTTGTGTATAATTTGAATTGTTCCTTATTTAATTTTCCGTCTGGTAGCACCAGTCCTTCAGCATTTCCAATCTTAAGTGGCATAAACAGCCAATTGGGTTTCTCATTCTTAGATTGCTGACTAAAAATAGATCTTGTAGGCTGAACAGTACTGTCTAGGATTATCAGTGCTTCTTTAAGCCCACCTTCCTCCGAATGCTTACTACTTTTTAGCTGACACGCCTTAATCGACCCAAAAGAGGCGGCTGTTACCTGACATTTTATTACATTTTTTTCGTTTTGGACCTCATTCTCTATTTTTCCATTTGGAAGCAAAGTAGTTGTTTTATTAGGGGATGAAGATTCTGATTGGCCAAATAATCCTTTGAACATTTCAACAAAGTTTATTTCGTTTGTATTCTCAATTGCAGTTTTAATACTATCAATCATCTTTGCATTACTTTTGTTCACTCCGATTCCATGAATTAATTCACTTTCATCGCTTCTAATAAACGTAAATCCATCTGGTAAAACCAGTCTTATCTCATCTGCCTCCTGAAATAGATGGAAGAAGATCCAAATATTAGTTGTTTTGTTTAATACTGAGTCCTCGAGGTAAACCATGCAATCACCACATGGCTCCGTGTTACAAGGCTTATATTCCACAATTGGCTTTTTGTTACTCACGCATGGGTACTCAAAAGTATCAGGGTATAGCTTTTCACCAACCCATTTTGGTATTCCGTGTGCAACTTGCACAATACTTGTAATGTTTCCAAATCCGCCGCACGGGAATGGACAATACCCCCATGGATACTCAGAGGCTATTGTTCTCAAATTCTCTCTTTCAACTCTGCATCCAAGATCTTGATTGCAGTTTCTTCTCATTTCTAATGGGCATTCAGTGAATCTAACAACCATCCCCAAAGACTTATTCCAACCTTCTTTTTTCTCATCATCCCAAGGATATAACTCTTCACAATCCGGGCCATTCCCCGAATTCATTAAAAGTATTTTTCTATACTCGATCCTTTTCCCTCCACTTTTGGAGGCACTACAATTTACAGTACAAGGAATCAATTCTTCCCATGGACCCAACTGACAACTCACGTCACAAGGAGTAGTTCCACATTCTCTCTTCTGGTAAACTCCTCCACAGAGATCCTCATCCTTACCAGATAAGAGAGTTCTTCTCCAGATTTCAATCCCAGAATTGCAAGTTGAACTACATCCAGTTTCTCTTCTCCAAGGACCCCATTGGCACTCAGCCTTAAGCAGCAAACGAGAGTTTTCGTGAACTTTTGTAATGTAATGGCCAGAAGAAAAGCGAATCTTCGATAACCACCAGAAATTTTTGGGATCATTCTGCACCTTATGCGTTTCAATAGGAGTTCTAGCTCTCAGATGGAACATAAAATAGCCTGGAGCTTCAAACGGATTTTCATCTCGGCTTTGAATTACAAAATATATTGACCCATTTGCTGAGACAGTTGTGCATTTGATGTTGAGGGGTATTTGTTTCATCTCACCCATATTTAACTCCTGGTAGTGTTTAATACATTCACAGACTTTTTCTGTCTTTGGTAAGGTATATGAAGGGGGGGTAGAAATTATAAAGTAATCAATTTTATGACCTTCAAATGTTGAAAATGGTAAAGTAAGAGAGACAAAGATATCAATATCTGAATCAACGAAACGATTATTTTCTTCAACTTGGAAGATCACTGTCCTTTGAAATTCATTTTCGTTCTGGAACTTTCTGCCTTTAACATTACTTGAAGATTCTTTATTAATATCAGCAAGTAGGTTATTCAATTCAGAGCTATTTATAAACAGTTTGTCTAAATCAGGTCTTATACCATCCAGCTCTTGATAGGAGTTCTGATTCAAGTTTAAGGTATCGATTGCTTTTTCTTCACCTCCCCTTGATCTTAGAACGGCTTCATCCATGTTTTTTAAGCTTACAGGAGATTCAGATGACTCGCATCTAACCTCCAAAGCTAATCTAAACAAAATTAGCAAGAATAACCATTTTGGCACTTCTGCCCCATTCATATTTACTCTTAACCCTCTATCAATATGCCTTTCATTCACTGGTTTCTATTTAATTAATAATAAGAGCAAATACTAAAACATAAACTTAATATAGCACGTCTTTGTCTTGTTCTTTCAAGTTATTTCAACAAAATTTAGCAGAACCACAATTAAACTACTCTTGTATCTACTTGATTTACAGCCGGGTATTTTGTAAATAATTGAAGTCTCGCCTTAATTCAAGTCTTTCATAACCCAGCTTTTTCAATTCAAAACTGTTCACCTTTTCCTTGATACATCCTCTAGTACAATTCCCTTTCCGTCTAATGTCGATTTTTGCCCTTTAATTTATAGAATATTACATGCTTGCACACGGCGCCAAAATTCCAAAATTTGTGTCGTATGTTGGTTTTTGCATTATACATTTAAGTAATTGCACTGTCGGAGTTCAAATGGTTATACAATGCGTATCTCTTCTTTATGAAATAGAACTCTTTTAATTCAATAAATTAATTAGAGTAGTCAAATTATTTAGTTTATCTTAGGCATATTTTCCGTTATTTTGATACCTTTATTTTCCTTAATGCAGTTAGGGATAAATTACGTAACTTTGTCCACATGAATGAAAATTGACATTTCAATGATTGCGGAGTGCATGCAAATAAGTATTGCAATGTGGGGACGGGGGGGGGCAGACAATGTGGAAAACTGGGCCGAAAAGAAAAACAAGTTAAAAAGAATCAAATCATTAAATTGATGCGCTTTTTGGGAGAAAAAAGTACAGAAGTAGCATCGAGTAATATATCCAGAAAAAGAATTATATGGGTGAGAAGGCAATTTTTAATTAAGCCCAAGTAGATATATGGCATAATTAAGTTGTTTTCATAGTTATTTATTGGCTTGATAGCAAGGGTGAACATTGAGAAATAAGAAGGAAAAGGGAATGTGCTAGATGCTCTAACCCGGGAATTTTCATTGCAGTTAAATTCGGTTACTCGGAAATTACCTTAAATTCCCGTCTTTCGATTAAATTGATTTTTCCTTTTGCCCTATTCACGACATTTCCTCTTAACTTAATTTTCCAGTCAAATCAGAATTTGCTATTAATTGTCCGGTTCAGCGGGAAAAATTTGAATCAAGCAAGCTCTGTACCCCACTTAGTTTGAGACATTTTCCCGCCCTGACCAAAAAGAATCAGTTCACAAGGACAACTGCTTAGAATTCATCTATAAATGGTAACTAATTAACTCTGTTTTCTTTGATAAGTTTATGGTTAAAGAAAATAAGGTAGGGCTCTATGAAAAACCATAACATCTCTGGAGTTATTTTCTCAACTTTGAAGACGAAGGAGGCGATCTTGTATGAACTAGAAAGATTGCCTAAAGACAGCAAAGTTTACAGAAGGGATGCAAATTTGTTTTTCCGTTCAGACAGGGAATCGGTTAAGGAGCTTTGCAAGTGAAGACAAAGGGGTAGTTTATTAGCCCGGAAGTTGAGTAGTAATAAAATATTACGGATTACCAAAGCAATTTATTTTTTTGCATTTCGTCTCAGCCTGGGTTTTACCTACTTTGCGTAATAATTGGTAAATTAAGTATATGCATTGGAGTATTATAGTGTATATATTTGGTATTTGAATATTCTTCGAAGCTATTGTATGCGTTGAATCGACCAAATTTTTCTGATTACCGAATATTTGAAAATATGCAAGCCAATAAGAGAAGACAAAAAAGAAATAAAGAGTTTAGCAATAGCTGGCCTTTACCACTCGAACACACATTGCTTGAATCTCTCACCAAGAATGTTCATTCAAAAGAAACTGAATTCTTAGAAGAAGTCAAACTTTATATGCACAAATCGACAGAGTCTTCAAGTCAAAATAACAAAAACCTCAATTCTCTTATTCTTCAAGTTAATGACCGCTATCCAGCGGAGTCTTTCATATCCAAGTTGTATGCAAATCCACACTCAATCTTATTTCTCTACAATATCATTCCTCCACTTTTAACATGCTCGGACGTCAGTTCCCCGTATCTCAGCAAGGAGAGAGTTGAGGTTTTGTCTTTTGTTCTTCAACTTCTCTTTAAATCTCTAATCAAGCACTGCCAAGTCATCCTTTCCATTGATAGAAGACTTGACAACTCTCTGGTTAATTTGAGTATGAGCTTAACTCAGCATCTACAGACCGTATTTTCGGGTTATGAAGAGCTAATTCTCATGATGAGTTATTGCACGAGTCTTTTAATAATTCTCTCTAATAACTCACTGAGTTATATCCAGAGCATCCTCTCTAACACTGAAATTATTTCTGTCACTCTTTCCCGCAAGTTTGACAGACTTTGCAAGGCTGCAACAAACGAAACAATACTGCAAAAACAGTTATTTGAGGGAAAAGGCTTCTGGGATCACCCATTTCATGGAAACGCTGAGATTGGGAGCTTCGTCTCTCATTTGAGGTACATAGATGGCATTGCTAGCTTGTATCTCTTGAATGTTGAACGACCGAATTTCTTTGCTCCCAATAGACGAGCTATCATTTCGGAAATTGTCTCTTCAATGTCGATTGGAATTTTGAGACAATTGGAGGAGATTATAAAGTTTTATCTTCGACTTTATAGGTCTGAGAACAATATGCTTTCGGACTATTCACTATTTTATGAGGGCAAGACCACTCAGTTGAAATTTGTTGATTTCATCTCACCTGTTGTGATACAGGCCTCACTCAAATGGATAGAAGCATCCCAAGAGATCGACATAAAGAGATATAATGAATTTCCTCAGATGTATTTCGACATTTCAAGGTTTCCTGACATTTTTGAACTCGGAATTTTGCCAATCAAAAGAGACCAAATAAGTAAACAGATTCTATATATTATCCTAGACTTCATGGAAAGCTACTCCGGTTACTTAAACCTTGGGACCAAATATTCAGTCCCGAATTCTGTTATTTCCAAGAATCTGCTCACTTCTTCAATGATTCTCTCAAATTCCATAACAAAGAGCTCAACAACCTTTTTTTTGAGAGATGAAATTTCATTTTTGGACACTAATTTGAACTGGCTCAAAATCCTAACAAGCTACTTTCAAATATTTTCCCATTCAATAGTTCCCATGCTACTTATTTTTGACTTGCTCGATCTACCTTTAAACTCTGAGCTTGACAAGCCTGGATTTGAGGACCCTTATTTACTTCATCTTTATCAAGAATGGCTTGAGATACAGACCTCAGCTTTCATAGATATTGTCTTCGAAACTATCTCTAAGACTTGTAAGATATCTAAAGTGAACAAAACTACGTTTTCTGCTCCAATTATGATCACATATGACAGTGAGCGCAAAAGAACTCAGTCTCATATAACTCAAAAGAGTCCATTTGGCACTATATTTGTTGAGAATACTCACGATGATTTATTTGCAGGTTTTTGCCAGTCTTTGGAAATTGGTAGCAAGACAGAATCTGTTCTTAATTCAGAATTAGTACTCAGTTTAAGGGAGTCTTTTGATAAACTTAATGAAGAATCCAGTTTGTTCCATCCGGACCAGTCTTTCTATGACGCAAGTCACCCGATTATTGTTGACTTTTCTCATGGTAAAATTCCAGATTTAGAACCAAAGGCATCCAGCTTTGTTAGTTTCAGTGAAGGCTCGAGTTCAAAAGTTCAGGCTGTTGAGAATCCTGAATTGAAATCCTTCACAGGAAAAGATAGTAGTCAATTTATCTTCCAAAAGTATAGACATGAGATACATAATCTCATGTGCTGCTTGTCGCTAATTACTTTGGGTGGGTCATCTGAATATGTATTATTCTCCATCTCTGCGTGGGGAAGTATTTGCAGTTCTCTCCGTGTATCATCGTCATGCGTGAGTTACCTACAGTCACTTCTTACAAGTAATTGCAGGTCCAAGTTCAAGCCATTAGAAGAATGGTTTTCCAAAATTAGGAGCCGCCAGGAGAATTTTTCTTGTAAACTTGGAATTGTTGACGAGATTGGACTCGTTGGTATTCAGAGATACTTTGTCTGGTCTATTGTGGAATTAGGAGAGTTCCCAAATGATCTTTATAACTTTGAGGATCACTCGGAGGCTCACTTGATGGAGTTTTCCAAGAAGAAATCCAGTCACTTGAAGGTAAGAGAGTCGATTCGTGATGCTGTGAGAAATGCGATCTTCTTTCCAGAATTACCAAATGATTCGGTACAAATCGGACAGGTTGATATTAACTCTACAAGTTATTTATTGCCATTCTATTCATTTCAAATGTTCTTAAAAGATGTTTATTTGTATTTGAATGGATACAGTTTGGTAGATTATCGTTTGACTGGTAAGGTTGGAATGAGTAGAAGAAAACAAAGTACTGGTAATGTTCAGATTAAGAGCATGATCATTCGTTTGGAATCTGTTTTACATGCTTTTAGTGCCATAATAAAAAAAGGTTTAACATCTTTTTCACTCAAAGGAAATGTGAGTGGAAGATCCAATTACGGAAGTCAGGATGAAATAAAGGAGCTGCTGGATAAAGTTTGCCTAATTCTGAATTTGGATGATGAGGAGGCAATAAACAAAAGTTTCAACGATAGGAGATCTGTGTTGGGAGAGAGGATTGATTACTTTGAATCAACGAGATTACTTTTTGATGCAGTGATGTTGAAAATATTCCAGATAACTGATGAATTCGAGAGTTTGATGGATGCGTACCTTCAAAGCAGTCATCAGAGACTTTATAGCCAGATTAGAGTAGTTTTGGACGAGAATTCGAGAGTATATGAGAGATTACTAAGGCAATTACTCTGTACTTTAATTACTTTAGTTGGTGTGAGTTCCGTTTGGTTTAATAATAAATCTATATTGGTGACCTTGAAGGGTTTGAAGTATATTTTTCGATCTCTTCTCTTAATTCAAGAAGATCATTTCTTTCCATTAGCATTGGAACAGGATCATGTCGGTGCCTTAGCTTTATTGAAATTATCTCAAAATAAAACGTATTTTGAGAGTGAAATTTTAGATTATATGGTATTGAAGTGCATGGATATCTTTTCAAGGTTATTTTCAGGTTCAGATGGTAATGTCGAAATACCTACAATGACTTTTGAAAGTTATTTAATATTGTTAACGTCACTTGGGATTTGTATTTCTCATCTAATTTCTGATACGAATAATTCTCAGAGTGAGGATGGTAGTAATTATGATATAAGGGAGGACGGAGGGCTAGATCGTCGTCATGGAAATATTACGAGCAACAACAATAATCTAGTTAATGCAAATTTCTCTTCACCATCATCTGCCTCAGCAAATATGCAAAAGTGGAAAAAGTACACTGGACTGGTGTTAAATAACTATATGTCTCTTATGGATAAGATCTTGAAGATTTTTAATATAATCGTAGCAGATTGTGAAAGAAGGGCGTCCATGATGACGGAGGAGGATATTTCCAATGATCAAATTAACCAGATGTTTAACTTATTGTTGGTAACTTATATATTGTTTTGTGGACTAGAAGCATTCTTTTCCTCGATTTTCCCATGTAAATATAGACCATTTAGTTATGTGATACTTGCTATTGGTGCCGAAAAGTTCTCGCATATGAATATTTTGGATTACAGTAAAAAATTGTTTGATACAGAAAGTACTTTGAGATCCTGTAATATGGGTAGAGTTTTGAAAGAAGCTTCGAATTATGTTATGGGATTTTTTTCAAAGGAGTTTTATTCAAGGATTCGATTGATTTTGCGTCTTTCCTCAGCAATCTCACCAAAATGGCTACAAGTACTATATCATCCATATACATGTATAATATCATGTTTGCTTCAACTTCCATTACTGAATGTTAGTAATACTATTAATGATGGGGGCAGAGATTATTTACTTGGATTATATAGGTATATAGGCTATGATGAATTTCAGTTTTTATCCAGAGATACTTGTGTGGGTGGAGGTACAATTGGTGTTTCTAATAATGCAAATAGTACTAACAATGTTAATGTAATCAACTCAGGAGTGGGATTTGTAGGTGGTGGACCGGGAATGAAGGACTTGTTACACGAAGGAGGGAAGTGCAACTGCTTTAGTGCAGGTCAGGACGAGTTGTTATCAAGTGGTATAATAAAAAAAGGTTTACATCCGATAATAACTCTGATTTATAAATCGTTACTATATGATCGAGGTTTGAATTTTGATTTAAGTTCTGTAACTAAGTTACTTCAATGTAGTTCGAGTGGAAATTGTAATAGTAGTATTAATCCTCGAGGACTTGGCTCAGTTATGAATAATAATCCCGGTAGTGGTATGGTGAATAATGGTGATAATAATGATAATAATGACGTTAATAATGGTAATTTAAAGGGTGGTGTTCAAGGATACAATAGTAAATATTTTAAAGAGATCTTTAATATATTAAAAAAGGATTTAATTTTTTTCGATAAAGGAAAGAAAATGGGAGCTTTCGATAATAGTAGTGTTAATGATAATAACACAGTGGTTTATGATAAAAATCCCTGTTCCAATAACAGTACAAATAATATTAATTCCAATTCTATTTCATCCAACAATAATAAACTATGTATTTGTAGTTATGTTCCAAATATATTTTTACCATTATCAGTAATGATGATAAGAATACCATATTTACCATATAAGATGAAACAACGATTTCTGGACCCGACATTATCGTTTATTCATTTATTTAAAATTTTTAATGTTCATCCAATTATTCAGTTCCTGGGCAATTATTCAGTAAGTGTATCAACATTAACAAGTTTTAATAGAGATGACTATAGAATTCAACAAGATTTGAGCGGAATTACTGGTGGTATTAATGGCAATAACAACTATAGGTACTTTAATAAGGATTCAGGATTACAGGATATAAATAGATTGAACACTTTTTGCATGTATATTAACCAAGTTAGCAATATTGATGGGAATGTTCGCGGAGTAGATAGTCGAATTGATGATCACTGTTCTTGTCTTGAGTATCATGATGGTGTCTGTTTAACTATGTTACTATTGTTACAAAATCTAACAAATATATCGACAATGCATGATTTCTCATCGTCCATTCATGGAGTTGGTGGAAATTTGAATAGTTACAATTCAAATATAAGCTTTATTAAAGTCGTTGGTACATCAATAAGAATAAATATTGAAGTTTTTATTGAATATGTAATTACAAGATGCATAATAACTTTACTTATTTGTATTGGGATGCAAAGTTCCAGCATAAAAAAGTATTACGATAGTTTACAAAGTGGAAGTATTAATGTTGGAACCCGTTCTAATAGTGACAGTAACATAAATGTAGGAAGTGGTGTTAATAATATGAATACTATTAGTCATGGTTTCATCGGTAGTGGTGATGGAAAGATGATTAATAGTTCTAGTATTATAGGAACAGGTAAAATTGGTTGCGATTTTAATATTGACAACAATAACCATTACTCAATGTATTATAATCCTTTCGAGGATATAAAAGAGTTGTTACAGGCTGATAACTCAACTTCGACAATGTCAACAAGATCTGTAATTAGTGATAACAATGCGACAAGAGGATTAATTTTGGATAATGAATTAAGAAACGGTAATAATTTAAGTTATTTGGTGAATGGTGGAAATATTAGGTACGATAAAGAAACTGAATCAATAAATAAGAATGTGGAATTTTTGAGAAATATCAAAGAAGTTGAACGTTTTATTCCTCAAAAACTACTTTCGAATCAACGTTGGGTCGTAATTACGATAAAATATTTACTCGGTGAATTTGCAACTAAGGTTAATAGAAGTCATTTGGAGAAGTTATTTACAAATTCTGTCTGGGGGGTTGAGTTTACAGCTACGATACTAATTGCCATATTAGAATCTTATTGCGATTCAGAATCCTTCTCGATTTTATCTGATATTCTAATATTAATACGTCAATTACTTGATAAGAAGAAATTCAAACACTTATTGGAGACTACTTTTTGTAGATTACCAGTAAGGATTCTGATCCAATCTGTTCAGATATCTGGCCATTATTCACAGTTATATTTTCCATTGGTTGATGGTGTTAAAACAAATGGAGTGGCATTTAATGGTGAAATGGAAAATAATACATTAACTACAAATAATATTAACAATTTTAATTTGAACCCCCAATACAAATCTAGAAGTTCTCTAATCACTTTTGCAGTTCGTAATTTTGTAAACGATCTGTTGGAAGAGAATTTTTGTAAAAATGTGAATATTGACAATGATAATATAAAAAGTAATTGTAACAATTCACTCCCACAAGACAGCATGTTTAGTTTCCAAAATTATTATTCCAGTAAAAATCTTAATTTTAAATTTCAAGATCCCCAATCATTTGTTACAAGATATTGTGATGATAATGATAATAGGAGGATATTTGATACCAAGAATCCGGTACTACTACCATATGTATTAAAATCATCATATTCTTCTGAAATTATCCGAGATTTTATTCAACAATTGGTGAATGTCTCCGTTTCGCAGACAAACAAAACAAAATTTAGGCAGATTTTAAAGGAATTTTGTATTAAATCAGTGAGCAAGAGAGTGGGAGAGTGATGGATAAAGGCAAATAATGATAAGACCATAAATAAATATAATATTTGGATTGGAAGTTTGAGAATTGCAGTAATCATTTGTTTATTATTTGTTCATGCATCAAGTTATATTTCCAAGTTTATAATATATGTATGCATGCAAAATAATGATTGAGAAATTTAATAATTCCTATTGTTTTCAATTATAATTACATATTGTGACTGAGAAAATAATCACCGTTTTTTTTTTAAATTTTCCAAGAAACAACTTCATCAATATAAATTCAACTTTGCTTTTTTTTTCATATTGTTGGGATAGAAATTATACAATATGGAAATAATGGTATGTATATTTATAATATTGTAGATAATTTTAATTTCTTCAACAAAAATAAGAATTAAAAATGTCAAAGAAAAATGTGTATGAATATATTTATATTTGTATACAGTAAATTTTAGGTAATCAGAGTAATAATATTAATTGAGGAGGTGAGAACGAAGTTAAAATTCGATAATTTTATGTGTGAACGGTAGAAGAGAGGGAAAAATAAGAATATTGAAAAAAAAAAAAAACATAACTTAAAGATTCCTGTTTTCTTTCAATAAATCATACATCACGACCAAAGGATTATTTTCTTTTATAAACATTAAATAAACGAATTTTGTTGCCACCTTTGGCAATTTGAACTGTTAATGCTGACCACGAATTAACTATGAAAATAAAATGAGTATATTAATCAATTCCTGAGTCAAAACAATTAACAAATAATTGGAATTTATATTATTATTTCTAACATATATATAAATGACTAAATTAATTCATGTATTTACATTTATATGTATCTTGAATTGAGGTATAGACATTATTCTTTTGGAAATTATGAATTTTGAGTGAACTTATCGAAAGGTGGGTTTAAGTGATGTAAGTTCAGGATACCAATATTCAGCAATTATTACAAATGAAGATTTTTCATTTTGAGAACGGAAGATAATCCGGACACTGTTAAAGATCATTTTAAAAATTAACTGGATATATATATATATATATATATATATATATACATATTCAGTGTTTATTTTTAATTCATTTCTATTGTTTCTTTCCTTCTCCAATAGGCGAGAGAATTTTGTACAGTCACGAATTTGAATTTGTGGAACTATCTCTGGGTGAGTAGATTAATTCGATAATGTATTTACCTAAATTGGCAAGAAAAGTTTCGAGTTAATTAGGTGAAAATCGGTAAGCAGATTTAGGTAATGTACTAACTAGGAGAGGAGATAATCAGAATAGGAGAAAGGAATAACAATCTTTAATGAAAATTTTCGTCTTTCAATGAATTTAATTGGGCGTGGTTTCTTCTGATGTAGGGATTATGTTTGGATTGTGAATGTCATTACGAGTGAGATCTTTTCTTTTTAATTACATAAGTGAATGAGTAAATTTATAGCAAGATAGTCAAACAATTTATTTGATTATATTGGATAATTAAATTGTGGGGATATTAGAATATTATTTGATGGCAGTTGGCGCCCGTATTTTCTCCTTTTAATGAAATGGGATAACTTATAAGTTGTGAACGGCGTTCGTTTTACCTTGATGAGAATCTGGGGAAACTGATAATAGTTGAGTGATTGACATAATGAAGCTATCCAGGAGTGACATTCTGCTTTTTGTACCAAATATAATAGGTATGTTAAATTTTGAAAATGGGACGGAGTCAGAAAGTATTGAATCGTGCATTGTTCGATTATGACAAACAAATAAATAAGTGGTAAATGATTCAATGAATTCTAATTGACTTTTTTCTTTGAAACATGGGGCATGTTTTCCCTAAATCAAGGTTATGTGAGAATTCTTTTAGGATTAACACCAATGATAATCGGCTATAACTACTACTATTTGTCTGTTCTAATGTATGGATTGAGTCAGGTCTTAGATGCACTTGATGGATATTTTGCCAGATTATTGGGTCAAGAGACCAAGTTCGGTGCAATGCTTGATATGATCACGGATAGATGCAGCACGGTGATAATGATTGTTCTGGTTATTTCGCTCAACAAAGAAAGTTATCTAACTAATTTTATGATCATTTCACTGCTAGGTGACATTTCCGGTCATTGGCTGTATATGATTTCAAGCTTCCTTTGTGGGAAAGAGTCACACAAAAAAATTGAAAAGGAAATGTGGCGGATCTTGCGGTTTTACTATTCAAACAAAATCTTCCTGTTCACATTGCATGCTTTCAATGAGGCTTTGTGGCTCGTTCTATACGTTCGGGGCTGTTTGGATCGTAAATTCGGGACCACCCCCTATAGCAAGCCATTCGGGCTCGATTTAGATGCAGAGCTGTACTCCATAATACCATACGCTCTCTACTTCATTCTGCCCATGGCTCTGCTAAAGAACATGCTCAATTATGTTCACTTACTTTACGGCTGCAACGTACTCCTAGACATTGACATCAGAGAGAAAGAGAAATGACAAGTAGTCTGGAAAGTACCGTGCGCAGAAGGCCCGGCCCCCGCTCCCTTTTTGGGGAGGTCGTCAACTCACTCTTCCCAGTCAATGCGCATCGCTACTACCACGTTTCTTTTCTTTTTCTTTTCACACATGGGAAAGGAAAGTGAGAGGAGGGGAGGAATTAGACTTAGAGGAAGAACTACCTTTTTTTTAGAATATCCCTCGTAATTCTTGTATGTAACCTCGCTTGTTCCCCGGGTGCAGAGTCCCAAGTGAGCTCTTGTCCAGAAGAGCATTAGTTTCGGTGTTGTTCCTGGCTTGAGTCTGCGTCTGGGTTCCTTTCTAGAATTACGATATCTTCAATAGAGCTGCAAATGGGGATGAACTCCTCCGTGGCGAGCTCGGCCCTTTCGTTGTGGCCTAGGAGTACCGGAGTGTTGTGGGTCTGGAATCCGGTGATTTTTCTGGGGTTCCCGGCTTGTCCAACGGTGTCTACCGACTGTCCCACGCGGACAAGGGTTTGGACGGGGTTGAGCGACGAGTCCACCGTTAATAGGTACCTTGGAGTTATAGCAGGCACAATGGTGAGTAGCAGGTAGTGGTAGTTTCCAAAGAGAATGGTCCTAGACCTGAGGGCAAGGTGGAGAATGGAAACAATTGAAACGAGGCCGATTGGATTTAATAGCAGTTTGTCCGAGTGGCAGGGGTTAACAGTCACCAAGCCTTTCCCCATATAGAGAAGTCCCTGTGCGATTCTGACCGCATAAAGTGCATTCTTGTCCTTGCCGTAATAAGAGGCGAGCTGTCTCAGGAGGTTTGCGGTCCTGGCATTATTGGTTCCGGCAGAAATTAGTCCCAATGCGAAAATCGCGTTCAGAGCAACATCCGGGTCTCCGTCGTGAGTCAGCTTCGAAATGGTGTCTATTAAGACCGGCTTGGGATTTCCAATAGAAAGAGCGGCCAGACCTATCGGGACGGCTCTTCTAACGAAGACCGAGGAGTACTGCAGGACGTTGTCCAGGGCCCTAAAGGCCATTTCGGAGCCGATCTCCTCCCCAAGGCTTATTAGGGCCATGTTAAGAACGCAAACAAGAAGAGAAATGTCCGACTCATCGTCATCCCCCGGCTGGTCCTCGTCCTCAGTCCCTTTCTTCCTATTTCCGGCCAGAGTCTCCTCCACCAGGACCCTCTGCATTTCCTGTACCTTCAGGACGTCCCCAGAGCCCGTGTAGGCGCACCCAAGAATAGTTTGCCTGCAATGAGAGCCAATTGGGTGAGTAATGGCGGATAAGGCCTCAAGGGTGGTTTCGCAGAATTCGCGCTTTCCCAGAAACAGTAACCCCAGACATAGTCCGTAGAGGATACTCAGTGGATCATCCAAGAAGGAGCCCCCTTCCAACTGAGAAGAGTCTCCAGTTTGGGACTTTTTCTTGTCATCGGAGCCCTCTTCGTCAGACCCCGGAGTGAGTCCAATGGTGAGCAGCAGGTCCAACACCGCCTCCGTGATCACCTGGTTCCCGGATCCTGAAAACACGAGACCCAGAGACAAGGCCGAAACTGCGGAGCACTCCAAGCTCGAGAAAGGATCCATCAGAATCGGAACCAGCAACTCCTGGATGTCCTCTCTGCAGGTCCCGATGTAGGAATAGCCAAGTCCCAAAATTGCCCCCATTCGAATTGTATAGTTCGGGACCGCCGTCTTTACAATGGTTACCTTGTTGGAGGCAGTGCGCTCCTTCTGTTCCTGCTCCCCCGAGTCCATTTTAACATCTTCGCTATTTCCGCCCCCATTGCCCTCCGTCTCGTTTCCACCTGCGGAAACCTCCTCTTCCCGAGGCTCCTCTCCAGAGCTGATGTACTCGGAAATGAGGGCAAAAGAAGGGTCGCATTCATTCTTAATCCGAATGGAAATCAATCCAAAGGCGATTAAAGCTCCAGCCTTGATGAAGGGGTCATCGCTCCATTGGAACTTATCTATGTTCGCCAGTCCTTTATCTATGTTCCAAAGATTAACGACTCCAAGTGAGGCGCTTACGGCCATTTTCCCGGAATCCTTATTCTTGTAGAGCCAGGAGGAATCGTCCTCCCCGATGAGCTTATCCTGACAAAATCCCACGTTAACCAAGGCATTGACGTAGGTAGAGGCCAGGTTCTGCTTCGCAGTGTCCAGAACCATCATGGATCTACTGGAGTATCTGTTGTCCTCCAGATGAGTCTTATATATCTCTTCCGGAGTTTTAGGCTCCAGAACCTCGAGCTCCTTGGCTAGAAGCAAGTAAAACTTGCTGAGATACTCATTTGAGAAGATGGCCTCGATAGTGGACAACTCGGACTCGCCGTAAATCTGGCAAAAGTTCCTGCTTTGCAGATAATCCTTCAGCTCCTCTATTTGAATGTTACTGCCAAACCTTGCAAGCTGGAAGCAGATTTGTTTTAGTACGCTCAGGCCTGGAGGAGAGAACTCAGAAGAGCGTGGCTCAAACTTAGTTTCTGTTTCCGAGCCAGGTGTGGACTTTGACTTTTTCTTGGATTCCATGGACATCAAACAATCAATCACCGAAAAGATCCTTTCCTTGCAGTTCTGGCCGTCCAGTTTTAAAGCAATGGAGACGGCCCAAGAATGCCTGCCAAAGTTCAGAAGAAGCTCAAAGCAGAGTCTGAGATACAAGTCGTGCTCCTCGGAGGAAATTGCGTATTGAGAAAGCTGTTGAAGGTACAAAACTATCCTCTCCATTTGGTCCGAATCAATGTTGGCCAGGTATTCGAGTAAATTCTCCATCTGCTCCACTTCGCAAAGCAGGTCTATCGCCTCCAGCTCGCAGTGCTTCTCAACCTGATAGGGAACCATAATCTTGACGAGTTCTAGTAAGTCGGAGACTCCCGTATCCCGTCCGGATTGTCTTTCCGAGTATTCCAGTGCAATCTCGCCTACTATATTGCGGACGTACTCCTGGCCCCAATCCAGAATCCCCTCGTTATTTCCAGAAAGCAGTCTGTATTTTAGTGCTCGTCTTTCCTTCATATCTCCCAGTGTCGTGGAAAGTACCGAAACGATTTCGGACGAGAGTTGACTCAAGGCTCCCTTACTCGAAATCTGGTTGTCACAGAACTCCTTTATCTTGTCGTAATGAATCCCCAAGAACTTGAGTGCCTTGGGAACGGATGTCATCCCACTTGTTGATGTCTTTATTAAACTCGAAAGAGACTCCAAAGTAGATTTTAAGTTCTCCAACACGGGTTCTCCCGAGACCAGCTTCTCTACCAAGACGTCGATCTCGTCCTTGAGAATCTTGTCCTCCTCTGTTAAATCCATCATTTCTACATTCGGAATCGTATCTTCTTCTTTCTTAGTTGTCGGTTTCCCCGACTCCTCATTTTTGGAGACGTTTTCCTTGTTGGACGTCATTCGTTTCTTGCACTTACTTCCTAAACTATTTACTAATGCCAGTCTATCTACCCGACACTCAAATTATGGTCATTTCCCAGTCTCCTACTTTTTCTTTTATCTCCAAATTGAAGATTATTACCCCGATTGAAACTTACATTTACGCGCCCCACAGTTAATAATCCAATTTCTCCGGCCTTGCACTTGGAGGTCCTAGTGAGGGTTTAACGAAAAAAAAAAAACAAATCCTGAGTTGATTCAAATGATCTTATATTTATTCCCCATGAGCTTCAAGATACCCTTGTCTTTCTGCCTCACTAGCAATCTTCGTCTTCCACCTTTGCCTCCTTCCTCTTATTTCCCACATAGATATCATTTATAAGACCATATAACGCGCGCATGTCTTGGCGCCAATCCTAGGCGTGCGCGGCACCTAGTAAATATAGAATATATTGCTTTGTGGTGCTGATGGGGTGAAGAGAGGAGGCTTAGTAAATTCGTTTTGTTTAATTAAATATCTTAAATTTAGGAAGAGGGAAAAGGAGGAGGCAGTCCGAAGTGGGAATTGATTAACTTGGTTGTATCTTTTTCCCTGCTTGTGTGCGTGAATATATTTATATATAAATATATTTTCTGGCAATTTCTCTGGTAATAGGCCATTTTCGTTTGACCCGACGAAGAGAGTTCGATTTGGAGAAACCCTTTGGGCACAGAAGGATAGGACGGGACTGGAGAGACTGAACGATCTTTTCTATTCACTCGGAAGAGAGATAATACATTAAATAAAATTTTACGGAGCTTGTGGGTTTTAGCCACTATGGATGAAGTAATTGTACCGAGAAGTTTCAGGTTGCTGGATGAGTTAGAGAGAGGTCAGAAAGGACAAGCAACGGATGGAGTTTCGTGGGGATTGGACCAACACGATGATATCACTTTAAGTACTTGGGCCTGTACAATATTTGGCCCTCCAAATGTAAGTTTAAAAGGGTTGGGCTCGTTTTGAGGGCCTGAAAAGAAAAGTTTTGACTCCTTGAATTTAACAGACAACTTTTGAGAACAGAATTTATTCTCTGACTGTTTTTTGCGGTCCGAATTATCCGGACGAAGCTCCAATTGTGAAATTCAATACGAAAATTACTCTAGGATGCGTGGATGGCCACGGAAATGTTAGCCCAACCTTTGCAGTCTTGAAGCAATGGCAAAGGAACTTCTATATTGAGAGTGTATTGATAGCCTTAAGACACGAAATGGCCTCAAATTCCAATAGAAGAGTGGTTCAACCTCCGGAAGGTACTTTCTATGATGAGTAACCCACTTATCTCTGAGCTGTTCCGCCCAAAGCATGGGAAAATACAGGTTTGTAGAGTTTCGGATAGCATATGTTTTGTAAGGAGAGATTGGGGAGAGAGGAGATATCGAGATTTTTTGGACATGGATGGATTACTCGTACTTGTACTTGTCATGGGGAATTGGTCGTCTATATGGTCGCAAACCTCAAAAATCTTTCCTGTTGACCTGAAGTTCGACTTCTTAATTGACAAAGAGGAGGGGAAGGCCCCCAACCTCTCAGTCCTAATCAATACTCACAGAGTCCAGAGACACTCCAATGCTAGAGTAGTTCTGTATAGAATCTGAACCTAGGTAGGCCAAAATGTCCCCGATAATATTTTCTCCTTCCTCCAAGACCTGGTGCTTGCAGTTTCTGTATATTATAGCTCTGGCTTTGGGAAAGAAGCCCTTGAGCTTTGGTACCAATTCGTTGGTCGGGACCATCTCGTCATGGAGACCAAGGAAGAAGCAAACGCCCTGAATTCCTCTTAAAGACAGATAGTTATTGAGAAAGTCCCGAAGGATCTCTTCGCCATTCCAGAAATCAAAACCTGTGACAATCCTCCCAAAAGTAGATCTCAGCTGCCTCCCATAGTATTTGTGTCTAAAGTATCTCGTATCAATTACGTTAGGATCTACCTTTTCGGGACAGTAGTAATCCTCAGTAATATTGTCTCTACTTACAAACAAATAAAATGGAATAGAATTATATATAAGCCTAACCAGTCCCGGAAGGTAGGAAATGGAGGCCTTTTGGTATACGGAAAGGGGTTTGCAGAAACAAGCTGGAGATAACAATGCCACCTTAAGAACTTTTCCGGGGTTAGAAGATGCGTAATGCAGGGCCACCAAGCCTCCCATTGAAAACCCAACAAGGTACAGCTTCAAGTTCTCCAATCCCAAATTCGTCAATACCGTATCTGCCTGACGTATAAAGTCATCTTGTGTAAGCTTACCAAAGTAGCTCCATGAAGAAAGTCCATGTCCCGGCATATCTATTCTCAAGACTGCTAATCCTGACCTTAAGCTCTCCCCCTCAAGGCGCTTAAAGACGGAAATAGAGCTCATCAATCCGTGGAAGCACAAGACCAGAGGTCCTTTGTAGGATCCTCTGTCTCCCTCTGGAAACGAAAGTGAATAGTTTATTCTTCCGTTAGGGCCCTCCATGAATTTCCCCTCTTCAAACTTGTACTTTGAATCCATTGGCTCGCTGATCTTACCCTTCTTCAACCTCTTTCTGAATTCACTTCGCCTTGCAAGCACGAAACTCTAATTCTATTCGCAGCCCGCCAAAATTTTTCGTGAAAACACTTGGAGACTAACTGAGATAATTCTGTTGCTCTTTTCCCAACCATCTTTGCAGGTTTCAAAACAACCCTTCCGAAAGAGCACAGCTCAAAAGAAGGTCTAACGGGAAAATCAAAGCCGCTCTCCTCTAAACTGAAAGAAAGGTCTAGCTAAAGTACTCTAAAAATCCGCAAATACAGAGTGGCCCAAAGGTTGCACAACAAACAAAAACAACTTTGCTCTAACTGGGAAGCCTAGTGCAAAGCGGCAGTTAAAAAATAACATAACAATGAACAACACCCAACTTCAGAGAGACACTCACCGTCCGCTCCCCCCCTCTTTTGCACTCTGCATTTCAAGAGCCAAACCCAAAGAAATTTAACCCCACATCGCCTATAAATCAAGGCGCCAATTTTTTTGGCGGGGGATCGAATTCCAGAGGAATTATCCTGGGTATTTTCTAAAGTTTTCTACTAGAGAGCAAGAGGCGGAGAAAAAATTAAGTTTACCTAAACAAAAATTAGATTGACAGAAAGAAGGGGAGGCAAATGAGGCGCCTGGCCCTACTTCTAGTACTGGGTCTTTCAGGCCTTACTTTACTGACTGCTTCCACTGACGAGCAAAAAGTCATCCCTGACCACTTCTACTACGAACGGGGTCAGGCAATTGAATTATCCCGAGGAACAGTTAACTATATTCTCCATCAAGAATCCAAAGAAGGCCCCGTCTCCGTCTGCCTTCATTGTTTCATGGGCACAATCTCAGATTGCTCTAGCATCTCAAAGAATCTTGCCAAGAACGGCTACAGAGCCCTGAGGTTCGACTTCTACGGCCACGGCCTCTCTCAGTTCAAGAAGTTCGGAAAGTATTCTGTGGATGACTATGTTGACCAAACCATGGAAATTCTTGAAAAGCTGGGTCTCTACAACATCACCTCGGCAGCTTCCCAAGATGGGCTGTCCTCCAAAAACTCTCTGCAGAAGCTATACGTTGTTGGTACTTCTCTGGGAGGCCTGGTTGCCATGAGACTGGCCAGAAGATACCCTGAACATATAGCCAAATTGGTTCTGGACGCCCCTCCTGGCCTTTTGAAGAAGAAGGTAGCGCCCTATCTGCAGTACTCTGTAATCAACTACCCCCTTCAGTTCTTGGCGAATATCTATTCCCCCGTATGGGGCTGCTACCAATTTCTAGACCCTCCCACCGAGAATCTCTCTTCTCCCAAACTCGACTTCAGAGCCAACCACTACTGCAGGCAAATTCTCCTAACTTCTCTTCAGCTCTTTCTAGGTATCAACCTCTGGAACAACCCGGAAATTTACCAGGAATTCAGCGAAGTCCAAGACCAAATACAGACTCTCTTCTTCTGGGGAGCTGAAGACAAGCTCTGTCCCCTGTCCTCCGCAGTTTCAATCTTAAGTGAATACGTCCCTGAGTCTAAGATCATTGTCTACGAAAACTGTAAACACAGGTGCTCCAGATACTGCAAGGAGAGGTTCGTTGATGACGTAACCAAGTACTTCAACAGTGAAATTGGCCTCGAGCTCGTGTCCATATCGCAATACTATAGCTCGTTTTCTAAATCCATCCAATCATCTGTAAAGAGGTCTCTCCCACTTGTCAGAGGCGCCCCTGCCTCTGAGTCTCTAGAACCATCTCACGAACCCCAACATGTGTGCACGAGTGGATACAACGACGAACAACTCGCGGTCCAGCTGGCTTCCTCCATGGACGAGGAGAGCCCGAGTACTGCCTCCAGCTCGGACAAAGCCTGCGACTAACCGCCGTTCCATACCTTCTTTACCGGTTTGGCCGTAAAACCCGGCTCTTAATCACAAGGACGCGACAGAAGAAACACTAGATTAACAGTGGAGAAAAAGGGAGGAGATCTCTGCCAGACTCTTTATCCCAACTTTAGTTACGTCACTAGCTTTATGTTTGTTGCATTTATGTCGTTCTCCGAACCCCGACCTTGTCCCTGTCCCCGTGACGACCCCGATCCCACTCCCGAGGCCCTCATCGAAGTAAATTGAGACTTCATTCACGTACTTCACGCATGAGGACCCTCAAAAAGACTCAAGAAAAAACGGTAGTGGGCTAATCCACATGTGCCCCCAAAGTCGCATGCAAAAAAAAGAAAGGCATATATTTATATCTATACCGTTATGTATAAATATTTGCTCCGGAGTGCAATTGGCCGCAATTCCAAAATGTGCCCGCCCTATTTTGGCGCCTTTCTTGGCCTTTTTTTCTGTCCGGACCGTGTGCCCCCTACACCGGTCTTCTTGACCTTTATTAGAGAGCCCAGATCCTCGGAAGTTCCGGATTTGCTCCGGTCTTCCTGGTCGTCTTCCGCACTTTCACTGCCGCCCTCTCCGTCTCCAGATCTGGGCCTCGCCCCCTCCTCGTCGTAGTCGTTGTCTCGATCTCTGAAGCCAGTTCCAAAGTTACTGGGCATGTTCTTCATGGACGACTGGAAGGAAACCTTAACGGCATGGGAAGAGGAGTTTATGACTCTGGTCATGGCGGATTTGACCTTGCTGTCGACTTTGTCGTAGGCTTTGACCTGGTTTTTAAGCATTAGCGATGTTATGTGCTCCGTGATGTGGTTTCTACTTAGACAGTACTCGTCAAGGACGGAAATGCTCGCCTGGATTGCGTCCTTGGTGTCCATGTTGTTATCCAGGAGAGGAGCCGTCGCTCTGAAGTATATTAAATCTAGGTACCCGGAAAGTCTGAGTTCCTTTGAACTCGGACAGTTTCCTTTGGTTCCAACCGTGATTACGGCCATCAGCTCGCTCAGAAACCTTTTGTTCTTGTTTTTGGTGGAGTTCTTTCCGAGCCACTTGGGGAACTCTGGCTTGGCAATGAAGGAGTTGTGGGTGAGGAATCCCGGCAAAACCGCGCAATTGATTGCTATTTCGGAAAGTAGACTCCACTCGTTGTCGGTTCTGAGCTTGGAGTTGAAGATGTCCGACTCCAAAAACAGATTGGCGGAGCCCAATATACTTTCTAGGGCATCCGGCCGCGAGACAATGGCCTGAGCGGAGGAGCCATGCCCACTTTTGGGCGAAAGGGCCGCGATGTAGTTTTCCTCGAGCAGTAGAGGCATGAGGTCAAAGTCAATAAAGAAGATGTCAAGTTTGTCTTGTATGGAGAGTTGAGAAGACTCATTCGAGTTCAAGAGTCTTTTTACGGCCGAAAACACGTCCAAGGTGACCTGGACATCCTTGAGGCTACCAGAGACTTCGGACTTGACGTCCGAAAAGCGGACGTTGGAATTCGACAAAGAAAGTAGCTGCAGCTCGTTGAGTATTTGCCTTAGGTCATTTCCAACAGACTCACACAGCAGCTCTATTGCGTTGGGCTCGACACTCATTCCCTCTTTGGCAGCGATTTCCTGCATTCTTTTGATGATCTGAACCTTCGAGGGCCTTGAGAACCTCAAGTCGTAGCACTTGGAAGCAAGGCTCCGAACCTTCTCGCTCATCCTGTCATTGCAGATGCAAATGATCGGCCACCTGGTTTTCTGGATAAGTCTCCCAAGAGCGGCAGCCCCACCCCTGTCGCTCCCTCCCAGTCCATCTATCTCGTCCATGATCAGAATCATATTGGAACTTAGTCCCGAGGCATCAGAAGCCGGGTGCTTCTGGTCGGAGGAACGGGGCCTCCTTACAAAGGCCGAGAGGGAGTACCCTCCTATGGCGCTTTCAGACAAGTTCTCGATGACCAGTTTGGTCCTGTCGTCGCTGGCGTTCATCTCAATGGGGATGTATCCGCACTTAGCGGCGAGCAGGGAGACAACGGAGGACTTGCCTATGCCGGGAGGTCCACTTATCAGGGCGGCCCTGGCATTAACGTTTTCCACCTGAGGGAATCTGCTCCCAGGAGAAAAGGATGCCTTGGGAGCGGCCTTCTTCTTTCCCTCAATAACCACCGACCTCCAGTCCGAAAGCCAAGTTTGCAACTTCTTGATAACATCCCCATTACCCAACACCTCCTCTAACGAATTTGGGCGATGTTTGTCTGTCCATAGCAAAGAGACGTCACTAGAGTACCTTGAGGTTGCGTTCCGGCTTGAGAAATCAACTTTTAACTTCGGGGAGGATTTCTGGATGGTATCCTCTTTCTGTTTAAAGGAGGAGTAGATTTCCATAAACTCATCTTCAGAGAGAATCCGAACGCCTTTGGAAAGAGCATTTCGATACTTCAAGCCCTCCTCTATTGGGCGTCCATCTTCCAGAGCATTTCCCGCAATCAGAAATGAGGTCCGCCCACTAACTGCCGAAGTGAGTTTCCCTCCTAATATCTTAACATAGTCCTCAATTTCCGATCTGGTGCTATTAGAAAATGTCCCGGTAACTACAATGCTCAGGCCGCAAAGAGATTCGACCTGATTCTGGCCACCAGCCGAAACTTCTTCAGAGCCTCCGTCAGACCGGGATTTTGAGGATGACTGTTTGGCCTTTTTAGGGGACTTGCTGTGAATGCCCCGGCCCCCCTTGGTTTTGGAGGAAGTAGGGCTCGAATTTTCCTGCTTGTCTAGCAGATCTTCCTCATCACTGCTTTGCACTTTATGGAGTCTGGATCGTTTCGGTGGCTGATTCACCTCCAACTTGTGAGTTTGAGATGGGTCCTGAGTCTCTCCTTTGAGTTTCGCACTTCGCTTTCGACCGTAGCATTCACTCCCGTCCCCAGAATTTTCTTGCGATGCCTTAAGGTCAGTAGCTTCTGCTCCTCCATTACTGTTTCTTCCTCCAGCTTGATTGTCGTTGTGGGGTTTCGCCTTTCTGCAGCTGGAAAAGTAATCATCTAGAGTGAGCTCCATAATTCCGGAATCCACTGCTAAGCCTGAAAATAAGAGTGCTTTTTTCTTTTACATATAAGGTATATGTGTGTCTTGTACTTAATCGCAGAGTCAAGTTTGTACTTGGGATAGATTTATTGCCGGTATTTATTTCCCGAATCTGTTTTTTCCCGTCCGGTACCCCACCTGGCTCTCCCCGGCAGCAAATCCCTGTAAAACACTAAATATAAATTCGGGCTTGCTTGTTTTTTAGGTTCTTCATTACTATTTAATATGTTAAATAAAATTTTTGCTCTGGCATCCCCTTAATTAAATATCGAGTTGTTTTTGCCACTCAAAAACTCCATGATTTCATATTCCACCCTGTAGCCCTTTTCTGCGTCGCCGGAAGCATCTTCTCTCAAAATTCTCGTCCTGTTTTTTTTAATTGTAGTAATATATGGAGATCTGTAATAATGGATTGGGTTATATGGGTACTCCAGATATCCGCTCCTAAACATTGGGTATTGGTTTTGGGGTATTTGATGAAATACGTGTGGTATTGGCACAAACTCGTGGTACCCGAAGGGTCTGAAGGCCACTGGATCTCTATGTATCAATTCGTATTCCGCCATCTTCCTATTAGCAGAGGCAGTACTAGGACCGTTTGGTTGAATGGTCCCAGTAGCCTCCTCGCCTTCTGAAACTTCTTTGGAAGTTACTGTGCCAACAAAGTAAGACTGATTGGTACTTTTGGTTTGGTTCTGTAACCCAAGAAAACCAAAATCCTCAAGCTCCAGAGGTTGCGATAGAATTTTCCCCTGAATTGAGAAATTTTTTGCAAGTATATTCCCGTCATTACCTTCCAACTCGCCTTTAGTCGAATTACTCTGTCCCAACTTCAGCTTCTCAGTTTCTTTATATCTAAGAAGCACTTCCCCTCTCCCGTTTCTAAAAGATTTTAGTAGAAAGAAAACGAATATAATTCTAATTCTCCAATTTAACGCATTTTGTATCTTATTCTTGCGAGAGAATCTGTTATTTTGAGCTCCCAAAGACCTCATTTTTTTTGTTTCAGAGTAGTGTGGGTTCCTTTTGACCTTGTTTTATTACCGAACTCTCAAGTATCAAAACTTTGTGAAATTTTGTTTCTCCCTCACTAATCGCCTTTATTAGAAATATTATTCGCTATTTTTCCCTTTCAGTGCTGATTAGTTACTCTAATTCAACCTATTTTTGCTGCACACTGTCAAACATGTAGTCCCGGTATTTGCATGTAGTGCAAGTTGCATGCATGTGTCAAACTAAATTACTATAACCGCTCATCATGCATGTGGAAGTAAAAATAATTACTAATATCGGCATGAGGATGTGAGAAATAAGGAGCAAATTCGAGGATGAATTTGGAACTTGTTGAGGGTTTTAGAGAGGGTAATACAATTTTATAAAACTTGAAAATCTTATAATTAGATTACAAAACAAAATAAAGCCTCAAAAACAATCACAATGATCGAAGTTGATGTTTTCTTGTGATTTTGATTATTCTCCTCGTTTTCAATATTTTTCCGCTATCTTTTGCTACAGAAACCTGCAATAGATCGGTACTCCGAATTAGACAAAAATTCAGTTATTGAAAGTTGGTGTGGATTTTGTCTAAGTAAGTTATTCCGAATTTCCGAGAAAGACTCGTTTAAATGAGTGAGAATTTCAAATAAGGAAACAACTCGGTTGGGTGAGGTTTGAGACAAAATAGTGATTGAGATTTTTACTAAAGAAAATATCTCGAATATATTAGAGTTTGTGTAACATTGCCGAGGAATTTATTTGGGTAGTTGAAACCATGCCTTGCGAATAATTCCTTTTACAGGCATTACTAAAGGTTTACCAAACTTAACTCTAATGAGAGGATGCTCTAAATCCGTTTATGTTGGGGTTAAAGATTCAAAGCAGAAATATCTATACTCCACTTCCTCATTCACCTCCCCCAAAAATAGCTTTCTAAAAGTCATTCCATATATTATTGAGAATGATTAAATAGGCACTTTCGTGGGTTTTGGTATTAATAATCATAATTTTGGGTGTGAAACCAAGAAATGGCACTAAGCAATTAAAAAATTGATAAGGAAAATATAGGAGAAAATTTACTTTAATTGTGATTTTTCATTTAAGTGGGATTTGATTCTTACTCTTTAAATGAGATCATTGAACATAATGAACTCACTTATTTAATTTGGCAAACAGAACAGGCATTTTTGCTGACTCACCTGAATTCAATGATCTTGAGTGTGGGATAAACCCTACAGTTGTAGCTCTGGCAAAAAAACCAACACTCAATCGCAAAACCCAATATTTATCAGGAAAACAGCCGGTGAGAAGTGAGTTTTGGAGGCTCTATAAATAATAGAGATAGTACCGCATTAGATTGTAGGTATTCTAGTTCAATTAAAGTGCCAGAAACAGGGTTGAGCACCGTTAAAAGAAAAGGTGGCTTTGTTCGGCTTATTTACCCAATTGCGTATATTCAGTAAATAAAAATAAACCAGTTAAATTTCGGGCTGGCGCAAAAAGGAAAACTTCAGCCTCGAACTTTATATTTCGACTTACTGAGAGGGAAAAGATTTTTCGGTTGGGTAAAATAACTAATAGCTTCTTTTTCTGAAATAACCGAATACGGGGGGTAAGATGGACAGTGAATTGACTGCAAAGCTGGGAAACTTTCTCGCCTCTCCTTTATGTAAAGAGTCTTGCGGTGAGCTCTATGGAGAAATTTCATTGACAAGGCTCTTTAACTTATTGTTTGAGCTTAATAGCTTAGATGATATATCCTTGGTTGTTGATGTTATTAACCGTTTGACGCTGTTTGGGGAGTTGGACGAATTTGTGTTTGAGATACCTAATTCTCTGGAATTATTAGAAAAGGGTTCAAATTCTCCAGTACAATCTGTGAGACTGTTAATGACTTCTATTTTGAGTTCTATCTCAACAAATACCAAACTATGTGAGAAAGCATGTGAAAAAGGATTTTGTTCTACAATTATTGGGATTTTGTTAAGGGACTCTGAAATTTCAGTTGGAGAGTCAGCCTCTAAAGCTTTGAAAAATATCTCTCGGAACTTCCCGGAGTGTGCCTATAGAGAGGACCTGGTAGAGAAGTTAGTAAAAAACTTCTCCTCCTTGAAGACAGAAACGAGATTTAGGATTATAGATACTTATATTTCGATCGGTTCCATTTCAGAACATGTATTTAATATGTGCCAGGAAAAGGGAGGATTCTATTCTCTGGCACTAAAAGAATACTTCACAGACGATATTTTGTCAAAACTAGTTTCTATGAAACTACTTGAGGATCTGGGGGAATATAGTTGGGGTGTGAAATTTATTGTCAACAATTCAACGCCTGAGTTACTGGTTGAGGACTTGGACAACCCGATGTTCGATGATGAAATTAAGATATCCATTGTTTATTTGCTCTCTAAAATGGTTAATAACAATCCAGAAATGTCACTTTCCATATTTAAGATGTTAGATGGTTTCTTTATTCAAACCCTGAAGGATTATTTGACATGCTATGACGGCAACAATAGAGACATTGCCAAAGTGGTTTGTGGTATAAACTGTTGGGGACTTATTGCTTCTAATTCAAAGAGTTTCTTCTGTGTAATGAAAATCTGGTGTGATTCTTTTAATAAGATGCTTCAGCTTGTTTCAAATTCAAATTCGGAGATCTCATTAGCCTGTTTAAATTCCTGGATAATGTTTTTTGAAAGCGTAGATATTAAGGAAATGCTTTGCTGGACGGATAATCCTAGCATTGATATCAAGAAGACCATAGAATCGCAACTAATTCCTCAAGTACTATCCGACTTGACCTCCAAACCATTTCCTGAAAACAGAACCTTAATTTATAGAATATTGACTTTAATGATTCCCCATTACTCGGTAATCACTTCAAGTCTAGTATCACAGAAAAAAATAAGAGAAGTTATTTTAAATTATAAAAGCGATTCTAACAAGGATATATTTTATATTAAATACGACCTGGTGAAACAAATGATGGATCTTGACCAAAATATTATCCTCAATACAGCAGATGAGTCCTTCTATAGCTCGCTGCAAGAGTATGTAAAGACTGGACCGTTTTATAAAAATCAATCTTCTGAAATGCAGGTCCAAGACCTTACTTCATAAGAAGCTGGTTGCGCAGCTCCCCTTCTCAGAAATTATCACTTCTAGCTTATTTTGCAAATGTGGAATTATAATTAATATTAACTTTAGAATTTTTATTTATGTTCCATGCTTTTGTTTTTTAACTCTTAAATTATGTATTACTGCATGTGGAAAACGAGTAAGTGCCGGCATTAGTTATAAAAATTTTTCTCACATATACCGGTGAGGTCAAAAACATACGTAATGAGGAAATAATATTGATTTGAATTTACCTCATCAAAGGAAATAATAAGTTAATAATAAATATTATAACCTGATAATTTGTAAATATTAAGTTATCCTAAGTTGCCTAATTTCTACCACTCTGTTCTTCGTCGTTGGGAAGCAAGTTGTGAAACAAAAGAATTGGAAGAGGAAAGGTAATACTTGATTAGTGTGTAAAGTGGATGAAGTAATCTAAACACTAAATAAGAGCTTAAATTTTTCCTCGAAATCTCTTCTTTTTCTATCTCTCCAGTTTACCATCAATATTTTTTCCAAAGCAGATAGAAAATGGCAAGAATCAGGAATATTGGTGATAATGAAACTAATAAAACTTGGTCCTTTAAAAGCGATTTTTTGGAAAGTAAAACCAGAAATATATTTTTAACTTATGATAAAAAGGTGGATGAGCAAGTTAGAGTGGTACTTCAAACGAATGAAACTTCTTCATTGGAGATTTTGGAATTCACAGAAGATGAGAAGTTACACTGCAGAAAATGGTGTCCACAAGAAAATAGGATGGACGAGGAATTTGACTTCAAACAAATATCGTCTTGCTTGTATACAAAGAATTATCTGTGTATTGGATATTCAAATGGAAGTGTAAGGCAGTACAACTTTGAGAATTTGGAAACAACCAATGATGAGAGTGGTAAGAAAGATGCAACGAATGAAGAGATTGATGACAACTATTACAACACTATGTTTGGAGATTCACAGGAGGATCAAGATAGCGAACGAGGAAATAAGTTTTGGATGGACAATCCAAATATCAAGAAACTAAATTCAAAATTGTTGATGAAGCGCATGGGATATCCTATTTGTATTAGAGAGAGAAATGGAATGATTTATGTTCTTTATGACGACGGTGCGCTAATGAGCACCGTTGCAAGAAATTCGGGCTCAAAGGGTGGATACAAAGTGATAAGATATGAGGAGAATTTTCAGGGAGGAGTACATTTTTCGATAAATACCGGGGGGGATAAAATTGCAGTTTCAACAAGCAATCGAAATTTGATAGTATGCGCCTTGGAAAGGAGGGAATTTGGTGGAATTGAAGACGACGGAATTAGAAGTTGCAAGAAAATTCTGGAACTACCACTTTTCAAGAAAACGAACTTTATTGAAAATAATAAAAAATCTGAAAATAAATTTAACTGCTTAAATATTGAGTGGAGCAATTGTGGAAAATTCATATTTGTTCCAGGAGAACCTGATATTAGGGTAATTAGTTTGGATGACCCTAAAAATGTAAGGAGTTTCAGATCAGAGATAGGATCGGATGGAACAAGGTCAGACATTTGTATTGTCAAGGAACTCGAGTATCACGAGAAACTTAGACTTTTGGCTTCTTTAAATCTCGAAGGAGAGTTGAGGGTTTACCTGGTTGAATTGGAATTTAAACAAATAAAACAACTTTTCTCCACTTTTATTGAAAAGAACTTGAAGAAAAGATTTCCCACTTCAATGGACATACTACTGAAGAATGATAAACTCGAAGACGAAGAGGTGAACCGATTTTTGTATATAACTTCCATATTAAACACGGGTGAACTTTTCTTGAACAAAATTCGGTTGGATACGAACCCCTACACCGAGGTTGTTTTAGCAAGCAAAAGTGAGTACGAAAAGCCTAGTAAACTTTGTGTTGACGAAAAAATGTACTCAAATCAGTCCGGGAACTCGAAAGGATCTGATTCTGACGATGTAGAGATGAATCAGTCGGAAAACTTGTTATGGGAAGATGCATCCGAGGTTGAAGACGAGGAAAAACTGGAAGAGGAAGATCAAGACGATGAAGAAGAAAAGGAGAGGAAAGAAATTTATAGGAGAATTAAGAGATCCGGGGTTGAGGACTCAGATTCTGGTTCGGAGAGGGATGAATTTGGTGAAGATTTTGAAACGGGGGATGAAGTTGAGGAAGAAGAGTACGAGTACGAAAGTTGGGACAAAAAGGAGTTTGGAAGGCATATCCAGTATTTGAAAGGGAAAATAGAGAGGCTTAGGAGCGAAATAAATAGAAGCAATGAGAGCCAAATCCCAGTAATTCCAGGCTGTACAGGGGGTGCTGATGTAACCGATTCTTTGAACGAAGAGAAAAGAGAGTTTTTGTTCTGTTGGAATCAGTCTGGATACATTTCGTATACGGTTGATGAAGAAGGAAGACCTTCTATTGATATGGAATGTTACAATTCTCTTGATGGTCCAAAGAAGTTGCGGGTATACGATACAAAAGGTTACAGTATGGCGTCCATTGGAATGGATGGATATGTATTGGGGAGGAAGGCGAAGGTTTTGGAAAATGGAACTTTTATACCCTCATTTATTGAATATCATATTTGGAGAACTTGGGGAAGAAACGATAAATCAGGTTGGACAAAAACCATGCTTGTGGGTGAGGACTTGGTGTGTATGACTTGTAGTAGGGACTTCGTTGCCGTTATGACATCCTTGAGATATTTGAGGATATGGAGAAACAGTGGCTTAAGCATTTCAGTAACGAAGTTGGTTGGCTCTCCTGTATGCTGTGTCTCAAATGAGAGTTATTTGTTGGTGATTACACAAAAAGAACCATTTTACGTTCCTAATGAGAAAATGATCCAGTTGAGTAAGTTTTCGAGAGATGGGGTAGTTACAGGTAGGTGCAACACATATGAGATACTATTCTTGGATATATCCAGAGAGACTTTGATTTACAACGATGTTATGTCAATAACCCCAGAAACTGTAATAAAGTGGTGTGGAGTGTCTAAAAACGGTATACCGGTGATTCAGGATACATCTGGTCAGGCATTCATGCTTGCAAGACAGTGGAAGAATCAGAAAGAAAATTGGGTTCCAATCACCAATTTTGGAACCTTGGAGTCTAACTCAAGCAGCAAGTACTTCATTTTGGGGATAAACGATGATCATTTTAATGTATTGAAACTTCCAGATGGATTGGATGACCCCATTCCACTTATGGCAAAAAACAGTGCAAATTATGAATACTCAACCATTAAAATTCCGATAAACATTCCTATCTTAGGACTCCCTTCAATTAGGCAATGGATGAACATTATTGAGAATGACAAAGCTTTGAACGAATGTATCACAAATAACAGTATTCCCTGGGAGGTTATTGACGAATTGAGACTTAAATTGGAATTGAAGCAAAGCAATATTCGGTTACTTTCAGATAATTATTCCTATGAAAAGGAACTGAAACAATACAGACTGAATCGAGAAAAACTTCTTATGAGACTTTACATGAAACTTGTCATTAAGCAACTTGTAGAACCTGCTTTTGACGTCGTAAAAATGTTCTCTTTTCCGAAAAGTTTTCAGATTGCTCTTGAACAAGCCGAAAAGAGTGGCGAGCGCATCTTAGCAAACAAGATCGGCCAGGAAATTCAAATCAGATCAAGGTTCGAACAGGAAGGAGGTCTTCTCGGTGGAATTGAACAGAAAAACAAGAGAGACCCGGACAAAACCCCTCAAGAAACGAGGAAATCCAGATTGAATAGTGACCTCTCTCCAGAAGCACCGTCTAAAACAGGACAAGGCGAGGAGCGTCCGGATGATCAGGCCAAGAAGATGGAGGTGGGTTCCATGACGAAACCGTCTTCAACACTGGCCCAATTGAGCTCTCACTTCAATATTAAGCCAAAGTCAGGAAAGGCTTCGTGGAAAAGCTCGAGTGGTCAAGATAATGAAGAAGATTCGGAAGCTATTACTGGAGGAATGAACGAAAACACCAAAATAAATGAAGACATCACAAGAACCGTCCAATATTGCTCAGAGATCATTAAAAAGAGAAAAGTTTGAGCTCCTATATTCGCCCCAAGTACTCCCTCCAATTCATTCGGATTCGGGAAAGTCCCTTTACACTCAAAGGGCGGACACTCCCTAAAGTACAACAAAATGGACAAACCTGCCTGTAATTTATCTGCTCTTTTTAACCCGAAACCGATCTGGCTTTCAAGTAATTAGTGAAAAAACGAGAAACCGTACATATACGCCATATGTCCCGCATTCCAAGTTCCCTTTCACAAATAACTCGAGTGAATATCCCAGTTAACCAGCAAGGGGATACTTTGGACCTTTTGCATCCCGTTACCTTGGTTCGAAATTAAGACTCACTATGCAACATTATGTTGTGGTTCTCAATTTCCCGCCAAAACGAGACGCAGAATTTGTTTTTGTTCCCAAAGAAAATACTTGAGAATAAAAAAAAGAACTAGAGGAAAAGGCGGCACATGTCTCAATTATTTACTTATACTAAAATAACTAGTTTATTTACTTATTTAATAATCTTTAAATTAGTCAGGCCCCTTGAAAGCTAAACGCTAATTTTCAAGAAATAATACTTGTAACTACTTATTGGCTTATTATTTCTAAATAGTGACGCTTTTCCCCGAGACTGCATTTTTAATAAATTCCCTATTAATTTCAACAAAACAAAACAGGGAACGGGACTGGGTTTTTCTCACTGAATTGTTTTGTTTCATCATTAATCTGCCTCTACACTTAAGAGATTCGGGGCGTTTCGATTTATAGTTTAAATACGGCTTTATAAGATACCAAATCGCTAAGGAAAGAAATGTCCGCAAAGAAGGGTAAGTCTTCAGAATTGGGAGTAATTGTGATTTGGATAAACGGTCACTGGACTGATTCTTCGTCTTATACCCGAGCTGAATAGCCCAAGTTTCAAGGAGAAATTGCTCGTTAATTTATTTTTGATACCGCTACTACACTACTGCTAACTCCTACTTCCGTTGGTAGTGCAGCAACGGATATAAGTAAGTACAGTTACTGCTTCTATAACTCATGCTTCTCCGCCCATTATGGTCCAACTACTGCTTCCAGCCCAGCTAATTCCAATGCCTCTACCGCTTCTACGAGCATAAGATTCAAAACATCAAGGACGAGTGCATCGGTGACTATTCAAGGTTAAGCGCTTCTCACCGGATCATAATAAGGTATTTGTTCCGCCCTCATGTATCGAAGAGTGGTATAGACCGAGACCGTTTACCAAATTGTTGTTGCTCTCACCTTTCATAATTTACCGTTGACTCTTCTAATCAGGTACGAAAGCTGCATCCAAGAATGCATCTGCCGCCGCTGCTACGGCAAAGGCAAAAAAGACTGCTCAGGCAGTAAAGAACTCTAAGAGTTCTGCCACTAGGAAAATTAGAACTAGAGTCCAATTCTACAGACCCAAGACCTTGAAATTGGACAGAAAGCCTAAGTATGAGAGAAAGGTCATCAAGACGCAGAAAAAATTGGACTGTTACGACATTATCAAGAGACCTGTAACTACGGAATCTGCCATGAAGATGGTGGAAACCCTGAATACTATTGTGTTTTTCGTCAACGAAAAGGCCAATAAAACCCAAATCAAGTATGCTATTAACAAACTCTACGATGTTAAGGTTTCTCATGTAAATACCGTCAACACCTTTGGCCGTGGAAAAAAGGCCTTTGTTAAGCTTTCACCGGACGTTGAGGCCGTTGACGTTGCTAGCAGAATTGGTATCATTTAGATAATGAAGGCTTCTTTCCCTTCCGTAGATAGCATTTTCTTTTGCATAATTTATTAAAATTCCACTTGGTTATTTGTTTGCTGACTTTTCACATCTCTTTGGTATGGGTTCCATACGGAAATGGATCCTTTGCAAGTTTGTTTCGCATAAACGGCTCTCATCTATTTTTGACCTTGTAATTTCTTACATTCACTCAACAATAATTCCAAAGTCAAGAGAACTTTCTCCATATTATTCTTCATCCAAACTATGTTATTAGAAGCTTTGCATTTGAAACAGTTGCCACAGCTACTTGAACAAGGAAATTTGGTTAGATGATTTTCCAGGGTTCTCAAATGACTAGCTTCGGCTCTAGCTACAGCAACTGATAACTCCAATTTTTCTCTGGTATCTTGACTACATTTTCTAATTGAAGTCTGGTATTTATCAATCAATGACTTTGAAAACAGGGTGAAATCAACACTTGACAGGTCTGTCACTTGTGGAGTCGGCTGTAAAGGACTTGCGGATGGGACAGAGGGTTTTTGAGGCTGTGGAACTGGGGTCGGAGTTGGAACTGAAGGCTGCGGTGCTGGAGTTGGATGCGAAGGGGGTGGAGGTTTTGGGGATGAGGGAGGGTCCTTCAGGTGAGGCGGCTTTAGGTGAGGTGGCAAAGTGGGCGATACCTCTGGAAATTCATTCTCTTCTGATGAAGAATTGCTGACTGCTCCGGAACTATTTGCCATTTCCTGAAACATTAATTCAAGCAATTTGAGTTTTTCACCACCCGAAATATCGATCAATTTTTCTAGATCCTTTGGATTACTCACTGCTGATGAATAAAGTAAATAGCTCTCCGAAATTTGAGGGTCCACTAACAGCCCACTCTTATCCCCAGGCTTTGCTTCCAAATTTTCTATTAAACTATCCAATAAACTACTGAGATCACTCCCAGTAGCAGCTGCTATAGCTTCTAATTCATCTATTTTTAGTCCCTCCGCAGTTAAGCTCATGTAGATTGCGTATTTAGTTAATAACTCCTCCGACAAACTCAAATAAGGCGAGGTGGAGCCGGGACTAGGGCCAGGACCAGTAGCAGGAGCAGGACCAGGAGCAGGAGCAGGACCAGTAGCAGGACCAGGAGCAGGAGCAGGACCAGGACCAGGACCAGGACCAGGAACCTGAGGAGCCTGTACCTGGTGTCCCAGAATTCTACGGAGCATCATATTAGCTAGTGAAACACGATTTGCAGTGACGCTCAATGTCCCTGACGAGTCCTGAAGAGCATTCCTAGCTGCCTTCAGTACTGTTGGCTTAAGCCTTAACCTTTTTAATTCGAGACAAATCTCCAATAAATAATTACTTCTCTTGATGGAGCATTTCAATACATATTTCCGTGTCTTCAGTTGCTCCTTCAGTTGGCATTGACTGCATTTTTGATTCTTACTGCAAGAGGAGTCGCAGTGTATCTTCTTAATATCCTTCTCTATATTCTTGAGAGTCTTTTTATTCTCACTTATAGTAGTCAACACCTCTCCTTCTACCAACCCTTCACAAGCCTCAAATGCACTAGTAAAATCGCGGAATCTCTTGTGCATTAATTTCAGTATATCTGATTTCCGGCCCCGAACCGATGAGACATTTTCCCAGGGTAACTTATATTTGTTCAACTTCCTGCAGTGTTCCAGATAACTCCTGAGCTTCGCTATTAATTGATTCAATATTACCTTCACCATTTCAACTCCGACATTACTCCCCATTTGTGAGTTCTGGTATTCTTCCAGTGTCTTCAAAAGGGCTAATAATGTTGCAATTCTCGTATTAATCATAATCAACAACATTGTATTACACCCATCCAACAGCTTCAAGACAGTTTCAAAGAGCGATGGAATAAACAAATTTTGTAGCTCTTTCTTAACCTCCTCGATATTGCCCGGGATATTCGGGTCAAACAGAACAAACAGGTCTAAATTGTCAAGTATCACCTCCTCTGGACTCAATCCGTCCATTTTTACGTTTATCGTGTATTCACTACTTCCTCCTCCTCCCTCTCCAGGCAATGAGGCCGCTGGGGGCTCTAAAATGGGACCAGGCACTCTCGGTGGCGCATCCTCAGGAGCAGTTGAAGGGACTCCCGGTTTAGAAACTGGTGGTTTAGGACCTGGAGCTTGAATAGGTTTTGGTACTCGATACCCTGGATAGGGAGACAAAGGTCTCATACCAGGGGTAGTAGATACTCCAGGGAGTGGACCTCTGGGGCCATGATATCTCCCGTTGCTTGTATCGAAAAGTCCTTCATAGCCGCATAGAATATCCAGGTTATCAAATCCGAATAGTTCCATCTCCGATAAACATCTATCTTCAATAGGGAAGAGTGGGAAAGTGAAATCCATTAAGTTGGGAAAATCTTCCCAGTTTTTATTCTCAAACCTCGGCTCCATAGTATTTTTGATTGAGTCATATAATGTCAACAAACCAAAACTATAACAGTATTTTATTAAAGAGTAGAACACTTTTATTAAAGCAAGCAGTAATTTGTATTCAGGATCCGAAGCGTTAAATTGGAATTTAGACTCCATATCCGACTTTTTATTTTCCAATTTCTTTATTATCGCATAGTTTTCGTTAACAAAACCCACGGTGCACATCTTTGGTTCAATAAGGTTTGCTAAAGCTTTACTTAAGTGTTTATAATTCCTAGCTAGCTGCTCCTTTAATTCTTCCCTGGTCAAGCCGAAGTCTCCCACTTCCCTCCTCAAAATCATATTGATATTCATCTGTTGCATGACACCCAATAAAGGATAGTAATCGCTTATTAAACCGGTCATGTTGTTCTTAGTAGCCCTCTCGACACAAGCCACAATAGCAGAAGCGATGTATTCCAATGCTAGCTGGTAAGACACCAAAGTTGATAAATTTAAATAGTAGTTGCAGCCTGTACATCCTTTGCCCACTCCGGAATGAGACTTGGGGTGAGACTGATCGCTTCTTGAATCATTTAGAAATGCATTCAATAACTTGGTAAAATCTTCTCTTAGCTCTCTGTATCTTTGTCTTAGCCTATTGTAATTTGACTCCAAACAACTAGTCAAATGTCCAAATAAGTCGAGACCTGAGACCAAATCCAAATATTTTGACACAATGCTCTCACCAAAATTAAAACTTGAAAGGATATTCTCCGGGGTATACTCCATAGATGGCAAGGAATTGATCAACTCAATCTTTATTTTCTTATTTCTGCTCGACATGAAGGTTTCAAGGTTTTCCCTGCATCTCGTCAAAATGTCTTCCAGGAGTAGCGAGATGACCTTGAAAAACGTCAGTAATTTGCCATGCCTTTTTTTTGTTACTAATAGATTGTTTCCCCTCAACTCCGAAGCCGAAATCTCGAACTTCAACTCTTCATAATTATTATTGTCCAGTCTGAACTGCAAGTTATAAAGCAACCCAAGTACCCTCCTCTTCAATTTTTCTAATTTATTGATTAGTTCTTTCGAGCAATTCTGAATACCGCTGACGTTAACTGAGAAATAATTCAATAGGGAGTTCAAAAAGGAGACTTGATCTTTTGTCATGGACTCCAAGAGCAGAATAGTTTCATCCGATAGCAAATTACCGGAAAAACCAAAGTAAAATTTATTAGCTATTGAGGAAACTCTCGTTTCCAAAAGCGGCGTTTTGATCAGTTTTGTTGATTTAGTCACATCCGAAATCTTAATTTTGCCTCCATTGCAATATTCCAGTATGGAAGTCAGGTATTCCTGGTAAAATGTCTCAATTTTGATATTTATTTCAAGTTCAGCAGCATCTATGCTTTTTTTAGAGCTTGTGGAAGGACCGGTGGATTTTATCCCGAACAGAAACCTTCTCTTCTTCACTAAATCCTGAATCCTGGGGTCACTACTCAGGTTAAATTTATTACCCCGAGTCGAGGAACTGGGAGGGGGCGGAGAATGATCAGTCGTTTCCTTCCTGTAGTAGCTTTCTAACTCTCTGCTCTCCCTCAATTCCTGCAGTATGGTTGACAAGAATACAAGGTTACAATCCAATCCAGAATACAAGTATTTATCATTGATTAATAGCTGTAGGCGTTTTAAAACGTCTTTTTGTCTCAGAACTGGGTTTCTACTAACCATTCCGGACAATACATTCTTGGGCTTGAACTTGTTCCCATGGGCGATTAATCTTTCGTGAACCCCCACCACGGTATTAGAAAAATGTTCATAGGGACTAAAGGTTAAACAAAAGGCCAACATCTTTCTCAACAAAGTCAGAATTGCATCAAAAGTTAACAACCGTCGTTGATTATTTTTCATAATAGTTTCTGGTAAATCAGTGGCTGACTGGATAATATCAATTACTGTCTCCTTGAGCGAAGATAAGAATAAATATGACTTCATAATACGGTAATTACTTTCATGACTGCAATCCCTTGAAGTAAAAATGATACCCAGTCCGCCTTGCGAATTTAGTAGGTTATTGATTTCAGACTTGATGATTTTCTCTGCGTTTTTAAACTCAGACTTGGCAATGAGCTCGTTAATGACACTATTCCCGTTAAAGTTGTAACAGTCAGCATAGAATTCATTCTTAAAAGCCTCAAGCAATTGATTGCCTTCTTGAGTATTAAAATTCTCGCATTCTTTAAGTATCTCTTTAATTAGCAATGTAAAAAAGTAGTTGATATATGTCTTTTCCATGTAAACATTTCTCTCAAACATATGTATGCAGTTATTCCTTTCACAATCTTCATTTTGGTTTACATGTCCAGATGTTTTGCAGTAAGTTTCGGAGTATTTGCTTTTGTTTTTCTTCGTTTTAGCTATGAATACCTTTATTAGACTCCGGAACCTGTTCAAATTCTCCTCTGAGGTACACACTGAGGGTTCCATAAATTTTCCCAGCTTCATAAATGTTGAGAGGAAATATCTGATTCCAAAAACAGAAAGATTCTTTAAAGAGCCATGATTCAACTCCAATAAATTCTCAATGTTTACTATTGGCTCGATATCTGGATCTTCGCATTCTTCAAATTCCATTCCAAAAACTACTCTCTCAGCCTGAGTAGTACTTAACAGGACAATATTCGAGCTTTCCCTACAGTAATCTAGTAACATATTAAAGTATTCCAACAAAGAATTAATTCCAGCAAGCAGTTGGAACAATGAATAGAACTCCGTGCTTTTTGGATCTGCCGTGCAGGACGTTATGAAGCCAGAAGTTTGAGTGTACTGATCATTTTCAAGTTTTGAATTGAGATCAGCTCGCATCTTCTCAAGCCTACTCATCTGAATTTGTAAATTACTTACAATCCCTTCCGTGCATTTGAAATCCGCTAGGTTTGAAGCTTTACTTCTGGTTAAAATTTTGAATACAAATGCTTTGGGGTATTCATTAAACCCTTCAGCTTCTTTATACAGCTTCACCAATCGGTTTTGCAGTGGATTACCAGTTTCCTCTTGAGATGTGGGACTTTGAGGGTAGCTACCATCTTCAGACGATCCTCCTTGTTTTTCGCCTTCGCCATGCGATGGCAAAGATGGAAAATGACCCATACTTGGGTCTTCAGGATACTTAGGAGGCAACTTTTGAGGAGTATAATGCTTACAGAAAGCCAAAATGTCATTAAACAGATGAATCAAAAAGGAAAAAATCTTTCTTTTATTTTGTATATGAGAAACATTATGAGCTTTCATTATTTGTTCCGCTTCGTCGGGGAGAATATAGTTTGTTATAGTAGATTGGTGGCAAAACGGCAATTTCTGGGAGATTAAAGCAATGGTTTTCTCACTGCAAAGATCACTAATGGAAAGGAATAGCTCGAATTTTTCCATAATCTTCAAAGTGGCCAGTATTTGATTTTTTTGGAGACTTAACAGTTTCATGATCGTGTCAATTCTCAAAAGGAAGCCTCCTTGTTTAAATATGTTCACTAGTACACTATCAAGCTGAGTCCCGAGCTCTTCCAAGCATAGTTTCAACAAATCGTACGTGTATACCAGTTCAGATATAAGTTCCAGAAGATCATCAAATTTTTCACTATAATCATTATTATTGGATATTTGAGACAGTGCAGTAATTATCTTCTTGTTCAAGGAAATCACATCAGCTTCCAATGAGGCCAAATTATCTTTACACTGAAATTCATCCGAATCAATGTTGTATTTTGCCGTTAAAAGGCTTTTCTTACTGAGTGCTTTCTCGGTCGAAAGGAACGACAGAACTTTCCTAAAATCGGAAAATTTGGGGCCCCCAATCTTGCCATCATGCGGAAGTGAAGGTTGTGCCGGGAGTGGCGTTGGTATTGGGATAGGTACTGGGGCGGGGGTGGGAGTCGGGGATTTCTGGCCTTCCTTTTCGCCAGCAGAGGGCTTTTTGTGGAAAAGAATCGTGATCAGATCTTTTTGCAGCAATTTTAAGTAATTGATGGAAAGTTTGGGTTTTGGAGGAACTGAGGGAGGAGGCTTCTTGGAAATCGACGGTTTCGGCGGTACCGGGGGACCCGAAGGAGTTGGAGGAGTGGGCACGGGTGGGAGAGGAGCAGGCGGCCCCGGAACCTTCTCCGGCTCCTGGTAGGGCTGACTGAGACCCTCTGACTCTTCGAAAAAGGAAGAATCATCCATAGTGGAAACGTCCGTTAAAGGAGGAACAAAACCACCAGAAAGTCTTGAGAGTTGGGTTATGGGTGGCGTAAACTTTGGCCATTCTAGCTGAATCTTACTGGTTTGAGTGCTTTTTCCACTTAAATCTAAATTATTGTTGAATATCTCTACAAGGATTTTAAGAAGTTTGATCACAAATAAGTGATTTATGAACTCCGGAATGCCTGGAATTCCCGTTAAAGGTAACTCCGAAGTACCAACTCTCCTTCCCAGAAGAGTGGAAGAAACAATGTGCTCTGAATTCACAATTTTTCCAAGTATTAATTTCCACAATTTCTGGATTAAGGTATTAGCCGAGTAAATTGCATCCAGCTTCGCCATATTAAACGATGAAATGAGTCCCAATGTCAATCTTGCCAATGGTATATTTTCAGTGATTGTGGGATTTGTGGAAATACCGGATAACAAGCTACCGTCCATAATTTCTGCTGTTAATGTCTTCGATTGGCATAATTTGATCAAGTGCTCTAATTTGTTTTTTGAAGATATCAATTTCGAGTCACCCACAGAGTTTTTTTCCTTCTTTAACATAACCTGAAGCATTAAGTGCTTGTAAAATAAAACACTAAGTATGGAGCCATCACATTTTTCCATATCAGAGGAGATCTCGGAGTCAAGAGTACCAAGAATGTCTTTTGACGTAAAGTTAATGCTGTAACCTTTTGGAGTATGAATGAAGCCCATTCTCATAGAATGAACACTTAAAATGCTCAAGAGCCGATCAATTTGGGATTCAAGTTTTGTACTCTTGGATAGAAATGTTGCCTTTGAACCTGGGTTATTCAAAACTTTGTCTTGTAAATGCTTATAAAGCCGAAGTAGTTCTAACAACTTTTCTTGTACCAGAAGTAACATATCTGAGTCCATGTACTGAATAATGTTGATGTCACTTTGCATCATCATGAGAACAAGATCCACAACTGATGATTCAGTGTAAAGCATATAAAACCCTTTTGGAGGCCTGATAAGCAGAGGAAGAAGTAATTCATTGTAATTGAGATCCGTCATTTTTCCACTCTCAAGCTCAGCGCTCATCCTCAGCTCAATGCATTTTCTCACCAAAAACCTATAAACCAAGCTGAGTTCGGAATAAATCTCTTTGTAACGTAAGAAATTGAGGGATTCAGCACTACTTGGATCCTCAAACATAGCAAAAAGTCTTTCAGGAGTCACATTGTTAAACTCTTTAGAGATGTCCAACTCTTTCTCCAATAACCTAAAGTTTTCCTGAGTACATATTGATGGCAGCTCGGAAGAAATAAATTTATTAGTTTGAGGAATATATAAACATAGCGCCTCGAAAATCTCCGTAAGGAAAATTGCCTTATTAAGGATCAGTAATGTACTTTTCAGTAATGCAGCCTTTTCATTCAACTGAGGATCAACCTGTCCACTGGCTTGGAGTTGAGCCTTCTCACTTTCAAGGCTGTTAAACATGAGGAGCTTAGTTTTATAGTGCTTCTTTAATAGCTTTTGAATGGACTCAACCTTGATTAAAATGAGGTCATTTTTGCAAACTTCCAGTGTAAAGTCTTTGAAAATACTCAAAATGTGGGAAATCGAACTCAAGAGCTTCTCCGTCAGAAAATGGGAGGTTTTTGGCCGAAAAAAGAATATTGCATCCGCTTTATTAGGGTCACTCTTATCGATAATCTCGTGACCATGGGATAGCATAAGGTCCATGTCGTGTTTTGAGTAACCCCCAGCCTTGATCTTTTCTTGAATCCTACTTTCCCTTCTCTTCTCTCTCTGAGTAAACTTGGCCTTGCGTCTCTCTCTGGCAGCTTCTTTATCTTCTTGTGAGGTTTTGCCATATGCAACAGAAAATGGTCTGTGCATTACTTTCTTCTCTTGAACTTTACCGTTTAATATGTCTCGACGATACATACATTTGTCTAGATTCAACTGCAATTGCACAATTTTCTCTACTAAATCTTTCATCAGTAGTCTTAGCCTCTTTAGAGCAGTTGCTCTTTTTTCACATGTTTGGCATCTGTTATTTTTCCCTTTTTTAATTTCCGGGTTTGTTGCACATTTATGTTTCTCATACTTATTCCTAATAGTGCTTGAATCCTTCTTGTAAGAGTAAAATTCCTTTGTTTTGAGCGAAATTTCGGTTTCTAGCTGTATAATCAAATGTTCTATTTGCTGTAGACTTAGGCCACTTAAATCGTAGTGAGTAAGCTTTGAATTTATTTGAATTTGATTCGTCATAGGAGTGCCAAAATTGGAGGCAGACAAGGCCAAAAATGAACCTTTATTTATACTTTGATAGTCGGCATTAAATTGAATAATATTCTGGTCCCATGATGTCAGTATAACAGTTGAGACTGCAAATATAAATGATGACCATTTCAGGCCACTAAATAAACAGGAATTACCCCAAGCGAACATCTTAATATCGCAACTTTAATCCCGAAATTACATTTACAGACATTTATAAACAAGAGAAGTACATGTGGTTGTTTTGACTTCTTATATTAGAGGTCCAGAAGTACTAGATGTATAAAACAAATTTACAATAAACGATAACCTTTTTGTATTTATAGATGCCAAAAAGGTTAATTACTGAAACCAGAGTCATAAGGGTTGATGCGATCTTGTTTTTTGAATTCGGCATTTAGTTTATGTTTGGCGCCCACTAGGTTTGCAGCATTTAGACAATTTCCCCACAATTAATTTTAAGATTCTCCAATTTTCCCCTTTATTACAGAAAAATCGGGATATCCTGCAAGAGTACTTGAGAAATTAAAATATTGCATGTTTCTTTCTTGTTGAGCAGGGCCCACCTATTGAAATGAAATCTCTTTATTTAGTGCTCGGCTACCATTCATTGGAAACTCTCGCCCTTCTCAAACTGTGCTGCCTAGCACACTTTAAGGCGAATTTACGTGGATGTGTATATTCACTTGTTTAATTTAATATCTGAATTACTCGGGTTACTTAGTTGCATTCATGGTGTGAGCTGAGATTTAGGCATTGCCTGCATGCAAGCCCCACATGCGTTTCGCAAATTTTCCAACATAATAAAGATCTGACGAATTGAAATTTTTAAGTAGGAAGAATCTTAGTGTATTCCCGCAGGGAGGATTGTGGTAAAGAAGAAAAGGGACAACTTAGGGATGGTCTGAATATTAATTAAGTTTATAGGACAATTTCTAGTGTTCCACGGCTAGATGTGCGTACTAAACTAGAGATGCAATATATATAAGGCCACGAGCCATAATATTTATCTTTACAAAAGTCCAAGGCCGACAGGTAATTTGGAGAAACTCTGGAAAAGAGAGCTTCCATTATGGGGAATTCGTATTCTAAAGTATGGTTGCAAAGGGCCTTGCTGTTCCGAGACTTTTGTTGTAAACTACTAAATTTTTCTCAACCGCATCCAGAAATACAAAAGACTGAGCCAGATCATTTTCAATCATCTTGGTCTGACCAATCTTGGAGTTAGAAATCACAAACTGAGAAATGAAAGGTCTATATCTCTTATCCAAACAAATATGTAGTTTATCCAAAAAGATGTTTTTGTCTGGGAGCAAGCCCAGCTGAATAGTTACCATGTCGCCCGTTGAGGAGATACAGGAAATCTTGCTGTTATCATTTTTCATCCCAAAAATTGAAACAATTGAACAACTTCTCATATTCACATTTTGTTCTTGGGTGATGAATCTCTCCCCGACTTGGGCTTCAATTTCAAATGGAGATATTATAACCGCTCTCCGAGCACTAACTTCATTTCCAATCAAACTCAAAGACAAAATCCTCCCATTTATAGTTCCTAGGAACAGGGTCAAGTCTCTATTACCCTGTCCCCGATAAACCTGGGCTCCCTGGAAGACACTCGAAACAATAGTTTTCTGCAGGCTCATACCACTGTCTTGGAGCCACAAGCTTGCAGTAAACCAGCAAGAACGCCTAAGTAGTTCCTCGTCCTTTTCGTTTTGCAGTAATTCTTTGCTCAGAGAGCTGTCTTCAGAGGCACCCACTATATCCAACACCACTTTCATTTTGCATTCCAATATTTGATCTTCCTCCTCAGTTTCCTTTATCAAGATTTTCAAGGACAATATTAAACCCAGTTTGGGACCCCCCAAAAACAGCAAAATATCGTCAACAGTGATCTTTTCTGCTCCCAATTCCGTTGGGCTGGATCTTCCCATGTATTTCCTCTCCAGCTTCTCACTTGAAATAAAGCAGGTCTCCTTTAAAACATCCACAGTCGGAATAACATCGTAGATTAGTAAGGGCCTATTTCCATTCTTTTCCTCCGGCCCGTCCTCCATATCACTCTCCCTACTCCTCTTCATAGCGAATCCAAATAGGTTACACCAGCACTTTGGGTGGAAGCTGTCAACAGAGTCCCAGTTCAAGCTTTTCCTAACTTCATCGCCGTCTTCCCTAACCCATTCATCCACAATCGTTGAAAGAATAAAGGGAAAGTTTAGCCAACTGATCATCTCGTTTCTGGATAAATCCAAGACGGTGAATAGTCCATCGAAGATTTCGGAGTCATTTTTACCCAAGTTAACATAGTTTTCCCCCTCAAAGGATCCCACATTTCGCCTCTTACTACTCGAATTCAAGGCTTTCCCAGAGGTGGGAACAGGTAGTCTCACTCCCTCATTGGTTCTTTCCCTCAGTGTATCTTCGGAGAATTCCACATGCCACAAAATCCCCAGATACTGATAAGATGTCGGGTCTATGTAATGGACCTTCAAGGGGACAAAAATGTGCCCAATCTCAATCCACTCAAAGGGAATGTACTCTCTAAAAGAAATGGTAGAGGAGATTTCTTCCGTGGAAATGTATTCCACCCTTTTTTCAGTCTCGCCCTTGTCTATTCTGTTCCTCAGCCTCACGTACATTTCCTCTCCGCTCCCGCCTCCAGTAAGCCTGTTGCTCAGCTTTAAGCCATTATAGTAGAAATCAAAGGGCTTGCTTCTCGATTGAGCACCTCCAACTGCTTCTTCACTGACCCCACATCCCAAATTAGGTAGTCTGGTTGATGGAGTTGAGTTCACCAGGTCCCAGTACTCATCCTCCTCCTCCACTAGCTTCCCTGAAAAACCTCCAGGGAGGCCTGCAAGTGACTTAAAGTCCCGGGAATCTCCGGGACCAAAATTGCCAAATTCCTCCACTTCGGAATCATCTCTAAATAGGTTAACCCTGAGCTTAAAGGAAGTGATTGAGCCTTTGTCACAAATCAACACAAAACTGGTACCGAATGTCGGATGTTGAGCTAGACATAAGGGAGTCCCCGGCTCAAACTCTTTTCCCACGGCCTCTCCTCCAGAAAACTTCCTGGAAAAGTATCCCACCTCTTCCTCTTCCTCCTTCTGATCAGCCAAGGTCCCTAAGAATCTCAGGCATATTTCACTCTGCTCCTCTTGCCTTCCTTCCTTTCTTGAAATAAAAAGCTCGTAGGTGTTAACTCTGTCGCCAAATGATTCAATCAGAGACACACTCCCCCCATCAAAATGAAGCAAATAGTTGTGTCTTCTGTTTTGTCTGTATCCCACAAAAGAAAAGATTTCTTGTTTCCATATTTCCAGTCCCACAAGTCCTTGACTCCGGGGAGGACCTTCCATTTCAGTTTTCAAGCTAGCTCCGCTCTTCTTGAGACTTCCCCTTCCATCAATGTTTTTAAGGCTGACATCTTCCAGCTTGTTGAATAGTTCTCCATTGTTCTCATCCCTGGATTCCGTTTTCTCAGGTTTTTCTCTCCTCTCGGACTTCCCCAGACCTCCCCTCAATTTCAAAAAGGCGAGCCTGAGAACTCTGTGAGTTGCACCAACTAAGATCTTGTCCACTACTTTAATCCCCAGGACATATGGCATTCTGTATTCCACTTGCTTCCTTAGAGGAACTATTATGTGTTTGTAAAATAAATACCATCTGTACATCTTTAAAGAGAGCAGATTCATCAGTTGCCTTCTTTTTTTGATTAGCACAACAAAGCGTTTACTGAGCCAAGAAACAATGTCTGCAACCAAGATACATCTCCTAAGACATTTCCTGGCAAACCTCCTCCGAAGGCCCCTCAACACGTCCTCAGTTGGAAGAACAAGGCCGTTCTCGTGATTCCCTTTTGTATATTCGTTTACCTGGTCCAATAATAATCCGTACTGCCCAGACTTCAGAAATAGCTTGGAAATTCCAAACTGGTAGGTTTTAGAGGGAATCCCGTAGGCGGACAAAAAGAACTCAACCGTCATTCTATCGGACAGTCCATATATATACTTCTTTGGGAGCAAATTTTTAATTTGTTCGATCAAATTCGAATAGATTGCCCTATTAGGATAGCCATAGTGCATTATCTTAACCATCTGAATCGTACCCGATTGAATCATTTGACTCAAAACTATATGTCCATTCCAAAGGTCGGACCTCATTTGGCTGTTGGGAATAAAGCACCTAATAAACTGTAGGGAAACCTCTCCTAGATCTTGGATCATATCTTTGAGGTCCTTTGTAAATTTTTTGCTTACGCTTCTAAAGCTTGCACTTCGTCTACTCTTGTATTCCGGATCCAGTATATTGTTTAAGATCTCATTTTCCGAGTTCTCCAAAATCTCCTCTAGTTCGGGGATAATCTTATCATGATTCTTGTCCAACCAACCGTTCAACGTGTACTCTACAGAACCAGCATAGTGCTTTATTGAAAAGGATGAGAGCGATTGAGAGTGGGGGAGCTTCTTTAAGCCGTTCAAAGGGAAGGTTATCAGCTTGGTTGAATTATCCGTCTTTAATGAAGATGTCCCTGCTTTACTAGGAGATGAAGCCATAGCGACACCATTAAAACTATGAGTTGATTTTCCATATTTATTATTTATCTTTTGCCAATAAGTAAGATCCGAGATATCTTGTCCTTGGGACTTTAGTCTACTGTTGTCATCCAGGAGAGAGAATAAGTCGAAAATCAAGTCCAGAACCGGCTGGCTCTTCGGAACTTCGATGTTGGTCCAGACCAACCCCTCCTGCTGATAAAGTCTCTGCTCGCTCTGAAGAACCTTTTCAACAAAGAACTCTTGGAGCTTCTCGTTTGCAAGGTTTATGCAAAGCTGCTCAAAGGAATTAATTTCAAGCTTTTCAAAACCATAGATATCTAGAATACCGATATAGAGTGAGTTTGAAGAGTTCGCAATGTTTTGCATCCGGGGAGAAACTGTTTGACCCACATCCTCATCCTTGCAGGAAGTGAATTTATTGATTTGGGAAACCACCCAGTTGAAGATGCGGATGTAGATGGATCGGATAATCGAGTGAACCAGCTGTAGAGACTGCTGACCTGTCCTGGAAATGGATACAGGAGTCTGGTTATTACCAACCTTGAGCTGCTTCACAAGGAGTACGTCAAGAAGGAGATCAGAGCTGATCGAAAAAAGATCTGCGATATTCGAAACAAGCTCGAAATCCCGAAACTCAGGCCTGGATTCATCCTTTGCAGGACCCCCATCCATGACTTCTTCAGATGAATCAAATCTTACGTTTCCAAGGAGAATAATTCCGGCCAAAATTCGGAAAAGTAGATTCTGCTTTTCAGAAGAAACTCCATTGATTTCAAGAGACTGCCTCAGAACCTGGAACTGTCTCTGATCCCCTTCAATTTCAGAGCTGTAAGCTAAGTTTCCTTGATTAAGCAGTGAATATCTGGAGGCGTCTCTGCTCAAGTAAAGCCCTGTAAGTTCTTCCTCCTCAGCCCCATGTACTAACTGGTAGAAGCAGTGGTAGGTCCTTTCGTTGTGGTTGTGCTTGACACATCTACTACTTTCTAAAAGGTAAGTGGTTATTCCTCCTCCTTTGAGAAACCCGTGTTCGTTGTAATAAAGTTTGTTTAGTCTCCCAAATCTGGAGGAATTGTAGTTACGAACAGTTCTGGCGTTCCCAAAGGCCTCCAGAATTGGGTTTGCTGATAAAATCCTCCGTTGAATATCCGCTGCCTCTTTCTCCCCAAAAATGGTTTGAGATGCATATGACAACCGAATCTGCATCAAACGTTTTCGCTGTTTCTCAGTTACTCCTCCCTCTGCCGCAACCTCCGACACACTTGGGAGAATCCCAACCTGGGCTAAATAAGACATAGCTATCTTGGCAGTCTCGGTCTTACCGGCCCCACTTTCCCCAGAAATGACGATTGCCTGGTTTCTCCTGTCCAAAACCATGTTTCTATAAGAAGAGTCCGCAATAGAATACGGATGAGGAGGCATCTGACTAATATGTTTCCCGTAGTAACTCTGCTTGGTCTCTTCGGAATAGAGACTCGGAATCTCTCTGTATGGATTCATTGCTAAAAGAACGTGAGCAGTGCTCGTGTAAATTTTTCCTTGGTTAAACCGAACCCGAATATTTTCAAGGATATTTGCCGGATCCAAGGAAGTTAAGGATGTGTTATCATCTTTGTCTGTATCGCTGGCATATTTGTAACAAAGTTCCATTGGAAACTTCTCCACTCGAGACGGCCCACTACTATCATCCCTGCTATCCCTCAAAGACAGTCTTCGGTTGACAAGATCAACATGCTCAATTCTTTGGAGCTTATAGCCCTCCTTATTGCAAGGAGCCCAAACCAAATCATTTTTTGAGAATGACATAATAATTCTATCTTTGTCTCCTCCCCCTTCCGAAAGTTTAGATCTTCAGCTTAGTCCAAGCTATCCCCAAGACAACCGGCCTCAAGTACTGGCTTCGACCCCAACTCAACTTGGGCTCCTCCTAACTTCTGGGAACCCACACCAAGCTCCCGGACTCAGTCCTCGTTTTACTCAAAATGAACTTTTATTTCTTTGTTTTAGCTGGATATTTTTTTCAGTTTATTTGATTTCCCATAACTCTTTCCTCTGTCAAAAGCAATCTTTAGACTCCCTAGATTTATGTCCGAATTATTAAAAAAAAAAAAAAAAAAGAAAGGGACAGTTTAATTCTCGGCAAAAACTTTATTTATCATCGCCCCACATACCAGTAATGCATGTATCGGCGCCACATCCAGCGCCACATACAAATTCTTTTTTTATATTTCACCGAATGGAAATATTTAAATAAAAGAAGACGAATCACAGGGCACTCCAGACAAAACATTGTGTTCATGCCCACAAACCTCCGGTGTTAATTCAATTTTCTCCACTATGTCCGGTATCCAAGCTTCTGCACAAAACTTCCGGCTCATTTCCCTTCAACTTTAGTTATGTCCAATCTGCCTTTGCCGCCTTCTCATTCAGTCAATAATCATCCACATGTAATGATGAACGGCATTAGTGATGCAAAAAGTGACTGATAACCTATTAAGTAGGAAAGATTTAAAAAAATTGATATTTGCTTGAGTGCATGTAGGCACTGCTGCTTTTCTGTTAGACTCGGAAATGATGGGCCTTAAAGATGGAAGCAGGTTGAAGGGGTTTGAGAATGATTGGAACTCTGAACGGGTAATTTCTCATATAAAAAAGCATATATCTGAGATGCGCCTTAACGCTCTGAAAATAGTTGATGAGGCTTTTTCGGAGATCAGTTATTTAAAGGCTCAGGACGTTGGAGATAGTAAAGAGTTACTTAATGCTAAAGAAAGTAAAGTTTCCAGTGCTGAATCTAGGTCATGTAACTCCGAGTTGTTGGAATTTCTCCAAAGTACTAATCACAGATTTTCGCAATATAAAATCGGAGCTGATAACTTTGATTCGAATCCTCAAATTTTGGAAAATTGAATCCGAATCTATAGAAACAAATTATGCATTTACATACCTTCGTTATAAGTAGTTGAATATTAAATTTCCAGATTTTTAATCAAAATTTTGTAATATGAGGCCAGTTGCTTGGTAGATGAAGTAGACCCAAATCTATTTTTTTCTCAGAAGCGGCCAGAACTGATTCAAATATTCCACAACTCGTTTAACTCTTGTCACGCATCCCTTAAATGATTACCGGGTAAACGCCAAAAAACAACCCTGCATGCGACCTTCAGCAATTTCCATTTTTCCTTGGAATAGCTTTCACCCCACTCGACTCTCCGAAATCGGCTTTAGATGCCGGTATTTACACATATTGCATGCGACCACTTTTCTTGAGAAAAAAGTGTGTATTTAAGCAATAGATACTGAGTGTGAACCTGATTTCATTGCGTTTACTAGCTCTTTAATTGATCTCAGAACAAAGTTCTTGGCCTTTAAATGACCCTTCTGACCATTCATTTTCTTTTTTCCTTTTGTTTCTTTTAAATAAATTACATGCAATAACTCCAATTCCCATGAGGCTGCATGCAAAGCGTATTATACGCCATCAATCGAAAAAATTTCAAAGAATAAATGAAAAACAAAGGGCGATAACTGATGAGAAAATATGAGAGCCTATTTTTTCTCTCTCTCCTTGTTGAGTAGCTCAATACTTATTGAAGGAATTAGCTGCTTAATTCCAATCAAAGGCAGCCTTTTTAATGGATACAATTTTTTGGAAACTCTCGGTATTGAGCCAAAACTTAACTTGAGACTTCCTGAAGAAGATAGTGAAATTATTAGTGTCGAAAATATTATTTCGTATTTCCCGAATCCAATCAAAAATCCCGAAAAATGGTAAGTTTCCGGTCAAGCAAAAGGAGTTTTTAAGATTCTTTCCAAAGAAAAACCATTCTTCGGTTTTCGGCTAAAAAAATGTCTTCAACTCCTTAAATCCACAACTGCTTGATTATTAAGAGCTCACTTGAGATAAAGAACCAAAAACTCACGTGAACTTTCCGCTTGGACATTTATTTACCTCTTTTTAGTGGCAGAGGAGGAAGAATCTCAAGTAGAATCTGCGATCCCTCCAGACTGCTTTCGGGAGAGGAAGGAGACTATATCGACACTTTGCTGGAGGATATACAAAAAACTCCTCTTCTTAAGTGCGGGGAGGCTACTGTGGGCTACAACATTGGAGTTGCTGTAGTTCCCCCGAGCATGGGAGACGGAGGTGAAATTGCCAATAAGCTCTTGGATAGCTGGAGTATGAGGGAAGTTGACTGCAGCAACAACATTATTTTCGTGTATCTAAGCAGCGAAAACAGGGCTGTGGTCAGATGGGGCAGCTCAGTTGAACCTGCTCTCAATATTGTCATGTATCCGGAGCTCATAAGCGAAATAGATTCAGTTTTCGTGGAAAGGCCAATAGGCCCGGGAATTTACAGCGGTATTTCCACCATCAGGAGTCAGCTGAGGGAGAATATTGGACCTCCTAGGAGACTACCCCAACTTCTTGTCCTGGCAATCATCGGGGGTCTGACCGTTCTTGGATTTGGGGCCCTCGTTGTTTCGGCGATCTCCGAGTACAAGTAAGTACATTACTGAAAGGAGACCCTTGTTTTGTGAACTCCAACGCTTCTAATTTCACTTTAACCTCGTGTGCAGACCTTTAAAGAGTTCCACCAGAACTGGAAGAAGACTAGAGGCCCAGGAAATTCTTCACAGGATCCAACTCATGCTCAAGAATGGAAGCATTGATAAGGACTTGTGCCCAATTACACTAATAGATCTGGACCGCACTGGAATCCCCTATGTTATCTGTAACAAGGGCTACAAATATGAAGCCAGGTCTTATATGGAGTGGTAAGTTCAAGCCTTCAGTCCCCTTTGGGCACATTGCCCATTCCACTGGAATCAAAACTTCATCACAATCTTTTAGGATGAAAGTAAATAGATGCGGACCTGAAACGGACCCTATCACCAAAGCTATAGAGAAAAACGAATACATCTTATCCAATCGAGAAGACGTCCCGTTCGAGTTCAGGAAGATCCCCGTCAAGCTTTACCTGGAAAGTCTACTAAACATGTACCCGGAAATCGTGACGGTAAGTTGATTTCTCCAATCTCCGCGAATCTAAGGAAGGAAAACTCTTCTGAATTAACCAAAATCAGGAGCAAAATATCAAAGAGTTTCTCAAAAACACCAGTGAAAGATGGATTCTACCCTGACCATTTTTCAAATTCTAATAAATAAGTCCTAGTGCACTTATAATTCTAGCTCAAATTAATAAAAAATGCTACCTCTTCTCAGCCATTCTCTGCCTGAAGATTGAAACCGGTCTGCTCTCCCCTTCTGCCTTGCTTTTGTTCTTCTCTGGGGCGCCTTGTTCTTCTCTAATTCTGAGGTTCGAAAGGTCAGCACCCACCTTCTCCACCTCCCGCTGCTCAACGTGGGAGTCCGGAATGTACGGCTTTTGCTCCGGGAACGAGGTCAAGGGAGGAGGAATTTGCTTTTCCAAGTCCTCCTCCTGAATCTCCTCCCTTATCTCGGCTGTGCCTTGGCTGAACCTAACGCTCCGCGGAAGCTCCCTCGACTCCTCTTTTCCCGCCCCACCCCCGGCTCTGCTCTGAGACTCTTCACTCTCCGGAAATTCGTCCTTCAGCCTAAGGGCTTCCCGAATCTTAAGTAGGTTCTTCTCCATTGTTTCCAGACACTCCTCCGCCTGGGTCAGCCTTCTCCCAATGGTCTTTTGCGAGCCAAAAGTCGTCCTTTCCGCGTACAAATCTCCTCCCAAGTGCATCAGCACCTTGTTAGTGTTGACTATGTAACCCGGGGCAAACGCCAAAGGACCCAAGGGCACCATTATTTCGTGTTGCACCTTCTCCGCCAGTCGGCCCAAAACCCCCTGAACCTCTTTGAACTCGGAAACCATCGACTTCAGCTCCGAAATTTCCGCCTCGAGAGCTTCTTTGCTCCTGTAAATCGTCGAGGATTCGCTGAGTGACATTATTAATTCTCGCTCGGCCTGTCCCTCCAATCTCCCGGATCCCGTCCAATCGCCGGACCGTCACCCTCGGGCTCAAGCTAAACCGCTCTTCCCTACTGGTCCCACTCAAAATTCGGCTCCCCGTCTCGAGTCCTCTAATTCCCTTCTCGGCCCAAATTTAAGGGAAAATTCACTTTTTACATTCCGCCTCGGAAAATTTTTCTTGGCGCCATACGTAATGGTATCAAACCACTCATGCAAAAAAAAACACACACACAAGTAGCATAAGCCGGATTAAAGGCCCTTTAAAATTCGAACTTCGCAAATCAGCCGCAAAGTCCGGAGGAAAGAAGAACGAGCTGTGAATCCACTTCAGCGCCTGGTCGGTCTCAGGAAGCTGGCGAGTCCCGGGCTGCGAGTCGTTCCGCCTGCAGGAAAACGCCTCAGTTTAGCTCCTTCCCACACCCCCTCCCTCCCCGAGAGAGGCCCAGCCTAGCGGCGGACCTGTGGGGCGGTCGGAGGCGGCCAGAATGGCCTTTCTAAACAGACTCAAGACGGCCAAGTACCCGGGTGGCAAGGCAGCCAGGGACGCGCGGACCGAGGAACTGGGCAAGGAGGGAGCCCCCCACGCCGAGGCGAAGTCGCTGTTCTTCAGGGACAGACAGGAGAAAATCCAGTCCGGAGGCGGCCCCGCCCCTCCGGGGGCAGGCCTGGGCGGAGTCAACGGGTCCCTGGCGGTTCTGGAAGACGACTACGAGCAGAGGTCCGTGGCGGCCCACCTGAAGGACAGAGATAAGACCCCGGAGGACATCCGGACCATCTCCGGGGCTCTGGCAGGCAACCTGGTGGGCGCCTCCCTGAACGAGTCGGAAATCGCCACCCTCGTGGAGTCCATGCACTACTACGAGTACGGGGAGGAGGAGGTGGTGATTGAGCAGGGCGCGTCCGGCTTCTACTTCTTCGTCGTCTCCTCGGGGGTCCTCGGAGTGGAGGTCAACGGCAGCAGAGTGAACACTCTGAGCGCAGGCACGGCCTTCGGCGAGCTGGCTCTGATCCACAACACTCCGAGAAGCGCCACCATCGTGGTTCTGGAAAAGGGAGGACTTTGGGCGCTTGGAAGGTCCACCTTCAGGGAAACCTTGAGGCGGATTTCCTCCCGCAACTACGAGGAAAACAGGTCCTTCATCGAGAGCCTCTCCATCTTCTCGGGCCTGACCGAGAAGCAGAAGAGCCTCCTCTCGGAGGCTCTGGTAAGGGAAATCTTCAACAAGGACCAGGTGATCATTCGCGAGAGGGAAATCGGAAACGTGCTCTACATGATCAAGAGCGGAATAGTGGGGGTGTACGTCGGCGACCAGTACATCCGCTCCCTCAACGAGGGAGACGCCTTCGGAGAAAGGTCCCTGATGTTCGACGAGCCGAGGTCCGCCACCGTAATCGCCACCTCCACCACCGAGTGCCTGACTCTCAACAGGGGGATCCTGACCCAAATCCTCGGGAACCTGGGCCAAGTCCTTAGCAAGAACCTGGTCCACCAGTCCCTGCAAAACTCCCCCATTTTCAAGCAGTTCACCAAGGCCCAGATGCAGATTCTGCTGGACAGGATGTCCATCCTGACCTTCGAGAAGGACGCCGCGCTCTCGGGCTCCGAGACCAAGGCTCTGAACATGAGGGCCTTCGTCATCCTCGAGGGAGAGGTGAGGGTCTCCCTCCCCTCCAACTGGCTCTCCAGGAGAGCCAACAGCCTGACCTCCATGGTGATCGACAGGTCCATCGGCTCCGTCAACAACTACTCCCTCTCGGACTACATCTACGTGAACCTGGGCAGGGGCGACTACTTCGGAGACGACTTCGTGTTCCACCCGAAGATCCCGTTCGTCTGCAAGATAGAGATGAGGTCCGAGGCCCGCATCGCCGTCATAACGTCCTCCATGCTCTCGGAGTGCTTCGGAGACGAAAACGTCGACGTCGGGCTGGAAATCAACCGGAAGAGGGACGCGATCAAGTCCTGCTTCATCTTCCAGTACGTCTCCGAGCAGCAGCTGAGCCTCCTGGTGAAGTCCCTCAGGCAGGTCAAGTTCACCAGCGGCGAGAAGATAGTCGTCCAGGGCGACAGGGGCACCGCCTTCTTCATCCTCCAGTCCGGGGAGGTCGCCGTCTACAGAAACAACAAGTTCATCAGGTACCTCGGCAAGAACGACTACTTCGGGGAGAGAGCCCTGCTCTACGACGAGCTGAGGTCCGCCACCATCGAGGCCGCCACTCCCGAGGTGCACCTCTGGACCGTGGACAAGGAGGCCTTTCTCAAGATCGTGGAGCCCCCCATGCGCAGGTACCTGGACGAGCGGATCAAGCTCCAGGAGACCAGGGTGCAGTTTGCGGACCTGAAGGTCCTCCAGACCATCGGCAAGGGCACCTTCGGCACGGTCTACATGGTGGAGAGCTCCAAGTCGGGAAACAGGTACGCGCTCAAGAAGATCCCCAAGGCCCGGGTCCTCGCGCTCAACATGCAGGGGCACGTAAAGCTCGAGAGGTCCATCCTGGCGCTCAACGACCACCCCTTCATCGTCAAGCTGGTGAGGACCTTCAAGGACGCGGAGAACATCTACCTCTTGACGGAGCTGGTCCCGGGGGGGGAGCTCTACGACGCGATGAGGCGGATAGGAGTCTTCACGCGGTACCAGGCCCAGTTCTACATAGGATCGATACTGCTTGCCCTAGAGTACCTGCACGAGAGGTCCGTGGTGTACCGGGACTTGAAGCCCGAGAACATCCTGCTGGACTCCCAGGGGTACGTGAAGCTGATCGACTTCGGGTGCGCGAAGAGGCTGGCGGGGCGGAGCTACACCCTCGCGGGGACGCCCCACTACATGGCTCCCGAGGTGATCCTGGGCAAGGGGTACAACCTGAGCTGCGACGCCTGGGCGATCGGAGTTTGCCTGTTCGAGTTCGTGTGCGGGTGCCTGCCCTTCGGGAGCGAGGCGGAGGACCACCTGGAGGTCTTCAAGGAGATTCTGACGGCGAAGCTGGTCTTCCCGAGGCACCTCGTGGACACGGACACGGTGAACATCATCAAGAGACTCCTCTGCAGAGTCCCCGAGGTGAGGATGGGGTGCTCCGCGACCGGGTACAAGGAGATCAAGGACAACGCCTTCTTCAGGGACTTCAACTTCGACCGCCTGCTGGGCCGCAGCTACGTCGCTCCCCTCGTCCGCAAGTTCCGCGTCTTCGCCAAGAGCCCGGACGGCGGAGAGGACCCCGGGGAGGGCCTCTCCGCCGTCCGGGAGGCGTCCCGCCTCCCGGCGCAGGGCTCCAGGTCCAGAGTGGGACAGGGCTCGCCGGGGGGCAGGCCCGGCAAGGGGGAGGACTTCGACTGGGACGTCGAGTTCTAGAGGAGAGACGGACAGGCGGGGGAGTCGAGACAAAGGTTAGCGGGGCCTGGGGTGGCACGGGAGGCCAGGGACGGAGGGGGCGTTCAGTCCTGGCTGCACTTCCTGATGTAGCCGAAGGTGAGGAACGTCGCGAAGGAGGTGATGGTGTACCTGACGTTCCTGTCCTCGTAGTAGGGGAAGAGCAGCTCGTAGATGAGCTGTTTGTTGAAGGCGGACAGGCACACCACGGTGAGGGTGAGGAAGGAGGTGATGGCGGACGCTCCGCTGAGTCTGAAGACCTCGGTCACGGAGAAGTCGCGGAAGCTGACGTGGAACTTGGTGAAGCTCGCGGCTCGCGGCTCCCGGGAGGGCTCCGGGCCTCCGGGCCCCCGGAGGCCCGGGGGACGCCGGGCCCCCGGAGGCCCGGAGGGGAGCCCGTTTCCGTTGACGGCCCTGATCCAGAAGGGGACTCTGCGGCTCTCGGAGCCTCCTCCGGGGACGGGGTCCCCGGCCTTCTTCTGCGAGACCACCATTTCGTACTCGTTTTCTTGCCTGGAGACGTAGCCCTTGAAGATGTGGAAGTAAAACTTCTCGACGTCGAGGACGTAGTTTTTGAGTAACTTGAGCGAGACCTGGGCGTTGTTGCCCATGTTGGAGTAGAACCAGGAGGGCTCCGCGGAGCCGGAGTGCTGGTTGGCGACGATCATCGGCTGGTCGTAAATTCCTATCTTGAGGATGTCGCTGATGGAGGAGGAGGCGGCGCCCTGGAGGAGGGACGGTCTGAGGTACTTGATTCCGACGGATATGCTGTCCATGTCGAAGCCGCTGAAAGTTGACCTGTGGAAGAGGAAGAAGGGAGGTCTCAGGACGGACCTGCCTCTTCTGCCGTAGAAGACCTGCCTCCACATGTCTATGCAGAGGCACTGCTCGTTGTTGCTCGGGTCCTTCCTCTCCCAGTAGCACTGTCTGATCACGGGGTTGAAGCTGAAGTAGTTCTTGTTGGAGTATTTGTAGATCAAGACCACGTTTAGCCGGTAATTCTTGTAGGCCTCGACGATGCTGTCCTCCCGAGAGACGTGGGGGAGGGAGCAGATGGTCATCGAGGGGGCCTCGAGCTTGGAGTAGACCGCGATGGTGGTGGACAGGTTGGTGAGCTGTCCGGTCTTGAGGAAAATGAAAAAGAAGATCAAGGCCCAATACAACCCCAGAGAGAGCAGGGAGGAGATGATCACGAGGGCGACTATCTCGGTGAGCTTGGAGCTCGGGCCGGACCCGAAAGAGCCCTTGGGAACGAGCAGTTGCTTGAAGAAGGAGAGGGCCGACAGAATCATGGTCTTGCGCGACCGAGGGGAGCCCCGGCGTCAGCGGGCGTGCTCCTGATGCAGATTGAATCCCCGGCCCGAGTCGAGCAGGGTGCCCATCGAGGCGGTCTATGCGTTTCCGGGAGCGGAGAGCTGTTGGAGGCAGTTGGATTCTCTCGGCCTTAAAAGCTGGCCACTAGCCGATGGGGAGTGGCGCCGGCGCCAATTGCACTTTTGCTGTTTGGGGTGTGGGGAGCCGAGCAGTTAGATGGGAAAACGGATCGGTGGGAAAAGGGCGCAAGGGGGGACGGGAAAACCGGGCGAGTTGCGAGAAAAGATTTTTTGTCGACAAGGAGGCTCCGATCTGACGGCTTTGGGAAGTTGAACCGAATAGGCCCGGCGAGCGGAAGAGGAGCTGAGGGCCGGAGCTGCGGGCGGACAGAGGGGCTCTCAGTAGGATGGGCCCGAGGGGGGCGAGGCGAGGATCCAAGGGAAATGGACGAAAGACGAGTGGAATCGGAGCTCGAGGGGGAGCGGGCGTTGAGGGCGGAGGGGAGCGGGGGGTCTTTGGGGCTGGACGACGAGCTGTGCGTGAGCGCCCTGAACGGCGTGAGGAGGCCACCGGAGGTTGACGAGCCTTTTCTCGGGGTTTTCAGGCCGAAGCCGA